>JACXGM010037046.1:0-11217 GCA_016801145.1 Umbra pygmaea
TGTAAATATTTTTTGAATACTTGCAACAAAGAAAGTTTGTACAGATACACATTTTTAATTCTTGCAAGTATTTAATCACGCATTCACAGATTTTTACATACAACTACGAAATGCAAAACCGTCGAGTGGATTGTGATTTACAGATGTACAAATCATATTATTTACCCACAAGACATTTGGCGGCAATTTGATACCATACCATGCCGCCCCTAGATAGTGATTGCCTGATCATGTCGAGTGCAGAATTGTGGTAACTACTTTCTCTGGGCATGATCCAATTGACCAATATGATCAGTCTATTTCTGATGAATGTGTGAGTGTTTGTATGTAAAACCAATTTCATCTCAATGTCTGAGTATATAACAAATTTTAACTGAGTAAAGAAATACAGATAAATAATGATTTTGAGTTTCATACAATATGCAATGGAATTTGACTCCTAGTAATGCTTCTGAAATTAATGGAGTCACATGGTGAATACATTGAGCAGTCCTGAACCAGAAATATTGAGTCTAAAGCAGATGTGAGCAATTATTTTTGCTTGAGGGCCACATTGAGCTTTTGAAACCAAGTGAAGGGCCGCATTTTATAGCGATGTATGAAAACTAGGAAATGTTATTTCATTAAATTAACCCCGCCCCCTACACAAATAAATGTTTTGTTACACCATTTCCTTGTTTGACTGTAATGTTTTTAGTTTACCAAAATATAGTCAGTGAAAAGTACCCAACTTTGTGACGCGATATCTCCGGCTGTCATTAATCCACATGGACGAACCACTCCTCATTATTTACATTGGCAATAATTTATCAGCGGAACCTCCTCTTTCCAACCATATTGGTACCATGTTGGTTTTGTGCAGGATGATGTTCTACATCATTGCAGCGTTGCTATTTGGTCATTTTCACGTCATACTTCCTGTCTGTAATGTGTTTAGTAAAAAAGGCAACAGTCAAAAAAACATGACCGACTTCGAGGCGCGATAGCTCCGGCTCTGATAAACTCACATGGATGAACTTTATTATTATTATTCTTATTATTAGTATGGTCATTACTATTTTAAAATTCTTATATTGTTGTAATTCTTGTTTTTAAGCCCACTGCATAGAATCGCCGAGCCATGTCAAAAAGAATTTCTCTGCATAGGATGATGTATGTTATTCAATGCATATGATAAATAAACAACTTTGACTTTGACTTTGACTTTAACACACATTCTTTTCGGCTGATTGTCATCTTTCCAAAGTTCTAAAGCTTTCGTTGCTAGCATATACGGTTCGCGAGATAATCGCGACACAATTGCGGGAGACTGTGGAGGGTAAAAACGCCTCGAGGGCCAGATGAGATCAAAGGACCTGGCGGGGGGCATCTGGCCCGCGGGCCGTAGTTTGCCCACCTCCGGTCTCAAGGGTACAGTTTAGATCTGTTGGCTGGCATAATTATAAGCATTCTAAATGTGTGTAAACTTACTGACACAAATACACACGTTCCGAGTGCATGTCGCTTGAATCCTTGCGGATTTCATGTAGCCTACTGTATGTTGAAAACTTCCATAAAGTGCGTTCTCATCGCCTGTTAAAGCACATTGGACATTTTCTGTAACATTATGCACGTTTTCAAAGCGTGTTTATTGGAATAACAGGGGGAAATATAACTTGAAAATAACATACCTCCACTCGTTGTAGACCCCATAGTAGAAAAAAGCTATTTCGGTCCAAAACATTTGAGTGAACACATTTATTTATCCTCCCTGCTTTTTGATAGTTTTGAAGTAATGTAAATATTTCCAGCTGTTAAAATGTAGGCTATGAATTCTTCCATTTTGCTACCCTCCAATCTGCATAACTCTGCGCATTACAATTTTAAATGCAAGATCTCTCCTCTTTTTGATTGGCGTGGAGGCGCACTAATGAAATACGGATTAAAACAAAATGACCACAGATAATAAATTGTTAAATTGAGTTCTAAAACAGAAAAGGTGATAATATAACGTAAAATATAACGTAAATGTAACTAATTTTCTCGTTATAAATGTAACTAGTAACTAATTACTTGAATTTTGAAAGTAACGCGTCTGACTAGTGTATTGCGTTACTTAGTAACGTGTTATACCCAACACTGCAAGTGATTCCATTATATTGTGTCAGGACTGAGAAGAAGGGAGTTTAAGTTCAACTCTGATAAATTTTTATTAACTACAGTCATCATTGTTAGCATAATCAGCAACAGAATTTAGCTAGCTAGGCCTTTAACGTTTTTCTGCAGCTTGGACAACAAAATAAAATGTGTTTACTTTCTGATGAGTCAAGCACATTTGCAACATGAAGAGAATGACACGGACCTTTCACCAGCAGGTTAGTTCAGTGATTACTTGTGCACCACATACAGCCAGTAACACATTTTGTACAATTATAACATTGTGTACGCCGGGATTGAAATTGGTTTGGTAACAGTTAACTACTTTAGGCTTTAAAAATAGATGGTTGCTAAATTATGCTGGAAAATGGGTGGCAGGAATCAATGTCTTACAAATTGCATTTTTGTGATGATGTGTATGAATTTATTCAATTGTATTTGTCTTTGATACTATGAATCAACAAAACATATTAATGATTGACATTTGTTTAGTTTTATCTGACTTCGCTTCTCCAGTGATTTTATTCACCAAGCACTGTATACATCTAACATTTTCAACCCAACTTAACTTCTGTAACTGTATACAATAGCCGATTTCCGACCGCAGGGATTTTTGCAGTTCCTAGAACATAAAGTTCCTATAATCCTTTTTTCTCGTGTTCCGACTGGACCAATTTGGGGTTTATTAAGTTCCATGGACCACAGTTCCTATAACTCTTTCAGCTCCTACTTCACAGCAGGGTCTTTCAGTTTTCCCTTTTCCTAGGTCTACGTTGATCGGTCCAATTGATCACGCCGATCGTTTCATTTGCTTGTTGCGCTCTGCTCTTCTATCTTCTTCCATCGCATTACGCTGGAGCCTTCGTCTTCAAACTCTGTTTAAACGGTTCATACTCTGTTATGAGGACATATCAACACTCTTTTTTGAATTGTATTGGATGTCGTTTTCAGCCCCATAATCTGAACAAACAGCAAGCAGCTGTTGGAACCCAGCACTACTTGGGATGAAAACAACCATATCATCCGCAAACACAAGATGATTTACACACTTATCTCCATTCATACACCCAGTGTTTTTATAACATTCAACTGTGAAATGTTGTTGTATGTGGCGCTACGCTAAATTCTAGTGACGACGCTATAAAGACCGTTGCTGTGCATCACACCCAGGCACGTGCACAGGTAGGGCTCATGCCCTTTTTGCCCTTACACTCTGAAGTGCCCTTTTTTCGGTGGTGGTGTTTTTTTTCTTCTTCAATAAATCAATGCTATTGATTACCCTTTACGTCTGTCTGTCTGTTTTACAAATATGTAGCCAATGAAAATTCTTAAAAAGAGCTTGTGTAAATTTTGTTCGCTCCTCGAACTGTCAGTAAATCTGATAACTCCGCCCCCTCTATCTTGACTGAATGCACTGGAGTTCCGCAGCAGCCGCACAGCAGCCATGAGCTGAACAAAGCTTTGCAAGGGTAAACAAAGATCTCGTTGTTTGAATAAGTACTAAATACTATGTCTATAAAGGCAATATTTTAATTATTTGATGTCTGACGGAGACATGTGAGACCTGAGAGACATCTAGCATTTGCCATCTAGTCATGGCCAATACACAGCTTACACTTAAATAGCCTGTGCATACAGTAGCATTTCATCTTTTATAAAATTAGATTTTGGCCAAATGTATTTTACAACAGTAAAAAACTGAGCAGCCATATAGCTACAACAAACTAGTTTGTAACCTGTTGATGAAAATGTCATGTAATGACGCCAGTGCCATTTTAAATACACATTTGCACATTCGCTGGTCAAAAACCCAGTAACTGCATTTGAATTTGACCTTTGTAAAATGTCTATTGATAAGTAATACAACAACATATTATTTGTTTTTACCATCGGGAAATCATAAACGCAGGTGTGCCCCCGCGCTGTTTCATACTGGAACTTACACAAAGCGACGAGTGATCCTCGTCACCTAGGTAACATATATTTCTAAGAATTTATTTTTTATTTATGATTGCTGATACGCTCAATTTATTAACATTTAATGATGTTATGCTAATAATATTAAATAATGGTTAATTCAAGGCTGTTAATATGCACATATTGTATATTTTTCTATCGACAGTATAGTATTCTGTACTCTCGACTCGTCTTCACATGTATAAATGTAGTAAAACATGGTTTTACTAAAGTAATGCTGTAGTACTAACTACAGAATCAGATCACTGTAAAGTCTTTATATTTTATCATGCAGAATGTAATATACTGTATATAAAATGCTCAAAAAAATAACACTTAAACAACACAATGTAACTCCAAGTCAATCACACTTCTGTGAAATCACACTGTCCACTCAGGAAGCAACAATGATTGACAATCAATTTCACATGCTGTTGTGCAAATGGAACAGACAGCAGGGGAAAATTATAGGCAATTAGCAAGACACCCCCAATAAAGGAGTGGTTCTGCAGGTGGTGACCACAGACCACTTCTCAGTTCCTATGCTTCCTGGCTGATGTTTTGGTCACTTTTGAATGCTGGCGGTGCTTTCACTCTTGTGGTAGCAGGAGACGGAGTCTACAACCCACATAAGTGGCTCAGGTAGTGCAGCTCATCCAGGATGGCACATCAATGCGAGCTGTGGCAAGAAGGTTTGCTGTGTCTGTCAGCATAGTGTCCAGAGCATGGAGGCGCTACCAGGAGACAGGCCAGTACATTAGGAGACGTGGAGGAGGCCGTAGGAGGGCAACAACCCAGCAGCAGGATCGCCACCTCCGCCTTTGTGCAAGGAGGAGCAGGAGGGGCACTGCAAGAGCCCTGCAAAATGACCTCCAACAAGCCACAAATGTGCATGTGTCCACTCAAACGGTCAGAAACAGACTCCATGAGGGTGGTATGAGGGCCCAACGTCCATAGGTGGGGGTTGTGCTTTTTTTAGATGGTAACAATACTTTTTAATGTGAATCTGCGACGTGGTTCCAGACATACAATAATGGCTATCATAAGATACTTTCGTGACTAGCACAACTTCAGGGAGTACAATATAACTGTGCTCTAAACCGCGGCACAAAACGCGGGATGTACTTTCCCTGGCAATACGGACACTAACATACACATCTCTCGATATACTACTTACAACGCAGAGTGGCGAGGGCACACAGCAGTAGATTCAATGCGAACAGTCTGGAAACACACAGTGTTTTTTTTTTCAGTTTCAACACATGCCCCTCAAAAAGTCTGTGCATGGCCCTGGTCACAACCTGTGTGAATGCGAATAGCAGAACCGGTTTTGGGGGAGAGTTGTTAGTACAATTGTTTAGAAGTGGACTGTTCCTATACCTTACCTTCCTGTAACTACTTGGTCGGAAATCGGCTTATGTCTAAACAGAAAGCAGAAATACAAGACTCATCAAGACATGATCATGTCTTTCGGTTCTGAACACCAAACAAGTTGTCATGTCAACAGCTGACTGTGCTGCTGCGAAATGCGATTAAAGGGGAACAATGACAAATCTATCATTTGTCTAAGTTTCTAAATCGTTAAAGTAATTATTTGACTGTCTAGCTCAACAGTCTGCTCTCTCACTCAAGGAGATTCGAGCTAGCGTGAGTGCTACAGCATAAGGTTACATGACTCTGCTCAGATTATTTGATTCGAGCTAGCGTGAGTGCCACAGCATAAGGTTACATGACTCTGCACAGATTATTTGATTCGAGCTAGCGTGAGTGCTACAGCATAAGGTTACATGACTCTGCACAGATTATTTGATTTGAGCTAGCGTGAGTGCTACAGCATAAGTTTACATGACTCTGCACAGATTATTTGATTCGAGCTAGCGTGAGTACTACAGCATTAGGCAGGGTTGCCAACTTTGGGAGTTTGGCTGGCGTGAGATTCGGTAAAATGTCAGTGCGCGCGCATGCGCGTGCTTGCGCACGGAGAACACTTTTGTTAACCCTAATTTTAGAACGGTCAGTCCTTGTTTACTTACTATAAACCGTGATTTATGCAAAAAATGGAATGGAAACGCTTATTTTGCGTGAGAGTTGGCAACCCTGGCAGTGTGCTCCGACTCCCAACCATGTTCCGAATCTAACAATGAACTTTTCACACGCAACTGACGTACAGGTGCAAGGTTTTCAGCGAATCAACGATCAGAGAATCATGCAGTGAGAACGTTTTAGGCAGATGTTACAGCTGTGGGACTACTCTCCTGTCATTAATACGCTGTGGTCTAGTCATCAACATAATATTAACGGATTGAAAGGGGAGAAAATTTGATTTTGGCGTGACATTTCTTGCGTGTGCGTGAGAGCGTGAGATTGATGCTGAAAGCGTGAGTGTCACGCCAGATGCGTGAGAGTTGGCAACCCTGCATTAGGTTACATGACAGTCAGTTGTTTTTGGGACATAATACATTTTGTATGATAAGTGTCAGTTGTGGGGTTTCAACCATTTCTATATAATTTCTTATAATTTATAATCAATTCCAAGCATTATGGCTAGTCATGGTTTTAATAATAATAAAAAAATAATTAACACCTTTTGAAACATATATTAGGGTGAACTTGAGAACTAGTCATTAAATATTTAATGCAAATCTGGCTTTGTGAATTATCCTGCCTACCCAGCTGTTGACTTCACTGTACTTCCCTGGTTCCTGTTACATGTTCATGCCAGTGGTTTGTCACCACGTTTGCTAAAGTAGATCGGTTCCTCGTATCCTTTGTTTTTTGGTTTATATGCAGCTTTGCCCTGTTTTTTTAATGGATCTCACATTTTTTACATTTAGCAGACTCTTGTCCAGAGCAACTTACATTAAGTACAGAGGCATCCCCCTCGAGCAATTTAGGATTAAGTGCTTGCCCCAATGACACAACGACATTTGGCAGTCGGGAATCAAACGGGCAACCTTCCGACTCGTAAACACTGAGTCATGTGACCCCTTGTCATCAGGTGTGCTCTTTGCTTTTGCAAATTCAATTTGTGGTTTTATACCAAGTCTTTTGTTTTCGGTGTTCCTGTCTTGTGTTTTCACCATTTCTATCTACAATAAAGTATGCTTTCCAATGAATTACGCACCTGCCGCCTAAATTCATCTTTCCTGACAGAATGGCTTGTCACAAATGTCAACACATTCCCTGATCTCTCCTGACCATATTGTTCATACGAGAACATTCCACACATTCCATGTATTCCATAGCGTTTGAAATTATAAACAAATGTTTATGGTTAAATGTACAATATGTCGTTTTTGGCCACTAGGGGTCTCTCAATCAAAACAATAGCAAAACATCTACTTTGATGATGTCGAGAAGTAGCGTTGGATCATGGGTTTTGTTTGTCGTTGTCAATGACAACCTGCCAATCTAGCGTCTGCGGCAGAAAAAATGATCACTGACAAAGTAGTGTATTGTTAAATAAATCATAACTTTATTCACCTTATGTTTGGCGGTTCCCTGGAACTTAGAGCAACTAGAGCAGTCAAAGGTTATATGATGCCATTGACGGGCGACAAAAGGAAACGTCCCGTCTTCGAATGAAATTACAAATTTCTCTGTGTTTGAAAGTTGGTGGAAACATTTGGGATAATTTAAGTACACAACTAACAAATATATATAATATAAGTATAGTGATGCTTGCTTTTTTAATGCAAAGTATGTCTTTTGTTATTGTTTTGGAAAACTACATATTGTACCTTTTAGTTTAGAGTTAAGGTTATGCATGAGGATACTAACAGTTAAGGTTAGGCATGATGTTAATAAGGTTGAGTTTAGGATTAAGTTTAGGGTTAACATAAAAAACAGACAATTGCCGAGGTTAGGGGTCAAAGAAATTGGCATGTTTTACGGGAATAAGTTACAGGCCATCACAAGGATAGCGAAAAAACTTTTTTATTACAGTTGCTTTCTTTAAAAAAAGCTTTGATAATAGAAAAGATATGTATTCATTAAAGTAGCAATAGAGTTGTACAAATGCATCATAGTGGGGTTCATATCCTGGTCACAGGAATCCAGCAATGTTCATGACTACAGCACGGAGCATCGCAAATTGGTACACTGTCACATCTCTCTCTAGTGACTCCATAGAGACTCCACACCTGTGAATTCAATTGTGGTTGCACAGCAAAATCACCAGCGTTAAATCAATTTTGAGAGTGTTAAAATAACTCTCTCAGTGTTCTATATAAACACTGAGAGTGTTACTTTAACACTCTCAGAGTTGATTTAACACTGGTGATTTTGCTGTGTGTATAGTTGATACCACCACACGTACCAACTAAAAGCTTCTGTGACAAGACCAAAGTGATAAGAATCGGACCGACTTGGTGACATGTGTTTGGGAGGAAACATGTAATCGATACTTGACAGTTTGGCACTTGCTATGGAGTTGCGAACAAGACACGGGTAAAGGAAAATTGGACATGATAAACTGGGAGGGGAGAAGAGTAAAAAAGTAGCACTAGAATAGCAATGAAGTTGAACGCTACATTGGGATCACAGGATGAAATGGGGCTGCTTTCTATCTGTGCAGGCAGCCAGGAGCCTTGGACAGATATACTGTGCATTTTAGATAAAACTTAGGGAGGAGAAGAAAGTGACTGATGGAGTATCTCTTTGTGTTCCCTGAAGGATCACTATTTTACTTTCTAGTTTACTCATAGTCAGAGATGACTTGGCTGCCTCTCTAGAGGGAACGGCAGGACACCCTTTGGAGGAAAACGTAGCTTTCTCTGTGATTTTAGGAGTTTTATGAAGATCAAAGCCCTGGTCTAGTCCCCTCAGTGCCCACTCTTCTGGGAAAAGTCAGTGGTGTTGAGAAATGAAAGGCCATGGGGAATCGAAGAAACGAAGACAAGTTAGGAGCTTGAAAACATAATATTACTTCAGAGAAAAAACGCCACGTAGAGACACTATAATAAATATATAATGAACAACATACTTATGACTCAATTCTTTGGCGAATGCTTCTCTTAGGGTAACCACACCAACATAGTAAGATACTGTATAATACATTGCGTCGATTAACAACATGTAACGCAATTATGAATTACAATTGTTTAGATCAGTGAGCTTGGTGCGCAGTACCAAAATCCCCAGCAAATCACACCACACAGAACCAATGACAGTACCCAGACAGAACCAACAGTTGGAGGCAGAGGCGGGAGGGCGCACTGAAGCGAAAGTGAGCTTACGTAAGATGAGCGTACTGACGTCTTAAATACGCCGCGTAATTACCATGTGACTACACTGTTGACAGGTGCGTAATTAGGCCTCCATTCTTTTTTCTTTATACATGTTGCCATTTGGCTATATTTTCAGAAATCACGGGCTGTCTTTCCATTGTTACGCAGACGACACTCAAATCTTTCTGCCCTTAAAACGATTTTCAGATGATCTGAACACTCTTATGGCCTATCTGACTGATGTAAAGAACTGGTTGTCTTTAAACTTTCTGAATTTTAATGAGAGTAAAATGGAAATTATTATATTTGGACCCTCTGATTCCGTAATTACTCCTAGAATAAATTTTGGTGATTTGTCCGCTTGTGTGAAGCCCTATGTGAGAAACTTGGGTGTGATGTTTGATGAATTGCTGAAATTTGATAGGCAGAAAAATTTAGTTGTGAAATCCTGTTTTTTCCAGCCTCGACTACTATCTAAAGTTAAGACTTTTCTTTCTTTGAAACATTTTGAAAGAGTGATCCTTGCATTTATTTCATCAAGGCTAGATTACTGTAACTCTCTGTATGTTGGGACTAGTCTTTCAGCTATGGCCCGACTGCAATTAGTGCAAAATGCGGCAGCTAGGCTTCTGATGGGTGTATGAAAACGGGATCATATCACCCCTATTTTACGTTTCTTACACTAGTTGCCAGTGCGCCATAGAGTGGATTTTAACATTTTACTTTTGGTCTGTAAATCTTTAAATGGTATGTCTCCACCCTACCTGTCTGCCCTTCTGACTAAGCACGATCCAATTAGAACACTCCGGTCCTCAAATCAGAGTCTCCTGTCTATCCCAAAAACAAGGTTAAATTGTAGTGGGGGACCGCGCTTTCTCTGTAGTTGCCCCCAGACTCTGGAACAACCTTCCCGTTTCAATAAGACTGGCCTCTTCTTTATCTATTTTTAAATCAAAGTTGAAAACATTTTTGTTTGATAAAGCGTTTAATACATCTTGAAGCACCCTTCCAATATTCTTCATTGTGAATTTTAGAATGTTGAAGCTCATTTCTGTGGTATTGTTTTTACATTTTCTATTTGTAATGTGTTGTATTTGTTGTCTCTTGTGTATGTTTAGCTATTGTAAAGCACATTTGACAACGTGAGTTGTATTAAATTGTGCTATATAAATAATTTGCCATTGCCATTGCCATGGTATGCCGTCATCAGCCAATGATGACTGACACATCATACTCGGGTTTCCTCTCGGAACCTGCTATTATGTAGAGGCGCCATTCTGCACTGAAACCCATTGAAAGAGTCAGACCAAAATGCTTTTGAACCAAAGCGTATGTCCACTGCTTGTGCAATCAAACCTTAGCACTCATCCAGGAAGCCACAACCGTCCTTAGTTCAGCCACAACACACTTCTTATTCTTCACTGGCTCAATTCTTCACTGGCTCAATTCTTCACTGGCTCAACAGGAAATGAAAGCTGTTATCTGTTTCACTAAGAAATGGGGAGCAGTGAGAGCATTTCTGCTCAAATCGTACAGCCAACACGCTGCTAATTTCTGGCCTTCTGGCCCTCCAACCCAAGTCTCTGCCCGTCCATTATCTTAAAGGCGCTCAAGTTTTTCCAAATTGGCCCACCCAACCATACCGTTTTGCCCATAAACGGTACTTATCATTGGAGATGAAATGGTTGATATTGATATTGTAATAATCACTCCCAAGGTAAAAAGATAACAACGTTTATTTTTAACTGGTATGAACTGTCCATGGGAAAAGGCACAGAATAATCCAAAAAACAGGCAAAGGTCAGACCGGAATAGCATATATATATGGCTAAGGCACAATTAGGTATATCCACAGGCAGAGTAATCAAAACAGGCAGAGGTCAGAACCATAAACAAC
>JACXGM010037047.1:0-11231 GCA_016801145.1 Umbra pygmaea
CACATTTTTTCATGGCTCTAATCCCATGTAGTTTCAGGACATCAGATGGCCATCTTCAGATGTGGATAATAGTAAACACAAATAACACAACTGGTGTACACTAGTCATCACAGTCTTTCCTTACAAGCCTCTGAGCCTACTGTAACAGCAGTTGATGATCCAATTATAATTCAAACATAACCATGCCTAAGGTTTAGGTAGAAATACAGTAGTTGTAAAGAGTGTGAAGACAGAAAAAATAAATAAACTGAACATCCTTGCCAACAGTGAAGTGGTAGATATTTTGAGGCTGCTCTACAATTCCTTTGATGTGGTGGGGAGAATACAAAAAATACAAGACAGATCTGAACACTGGTAGGACAGCACCATGCAGTGAGGGAAGGGGAACGGGTCTGGAGGTCTCCAGATGGTTGAGAGAAGATGAAAACAATAGAATGGAGAAGCACTTCACGCATAGAAATACAGCAGTCTAATTCTTTTAATCTAGGAAAAAGATAGGGCTCAGATTGTTCAATGGTTTGAGAGTCGGACTACTAGTCAGAAGGTTTTCAGTTTGATTCCCGGCTGTGCCAAATGTTGTTGTGTCCTTGGGCAAGGCTCTTCACCCTAAGTTGCTCCAGGGAGAATGTCCCTATACCTACTGTATGTCGCTCTTATCTGCTAAATGATTATGAATGTAAAAAAATGTAAAAACTGTGAGATAATCCATCAATAAAACAATAACAAAGCGAAACAGCCTTAGTTTTGGTGATAATCTGATGAATGTGCATGGAGAAAATGAATCACTCTTTAATAAATTGACATATTAGATATGGATTCAAGTACAGATACAGACACAGAAACACACACGCGCACGCACACAAATACACACACATGATTAGGGTCTCACTGGTGTGTCAGGAAGTGACTATCCTGCATGCGTGTGATTCCAAGTAGGGTGCCAATTGTTTCCCTGTTCCCTTGTGTATTTCCAGCCTTGCTCCACACACATATAACATTCTAGACAAGGTGTATGCTAATTTCCCTTCCAGCTACAACAGCCATCTTTGTGTGTGGGTGTGACAGACCTTTACATGTTCTTGTGATGGGGCTAAAGTCTGTCAGTCTCTCATTAGCCAGGGGCGATGCTGTCTTGTACTCTGTTCCAAAGCCGGTCCCATGTGCATGCGTATTAAACCCCCTGGGCGACTTGTCAGGGCGGCGGAGAGGCAATCGCGTCAACCGCATGGCCAATCGCTTCATCCATCAGACCCCCGGCACTGAGCCTGTGCGATGATGTCATCTCGGGGGAAGGAGAAGGATAGGTTGGTTCGTGGCACCGGCCGCAGGACTGACAGATCCCATTTGACACGGTAAACAGGGGGTCATCATGGTGCCACGGGGCCACCCTGCATCGCAACAAAGAGCATGGGGGGGTAGAAGGTGGAAGACAAATGAGGTAAAGGTCAACTAAATGTTGTTTTTCTCATTTTAACCCTCGAATTTGGAGAGGTGTGCAGATATGAAAGTCGACTGGCTGGCTCAGGGACAGGAAAACATCTACTTTGAATTTCTCTGTTTATTGGATTGGATTATGCAACTTGAGAGTCGAACCTTAGGTTGAAGAGGAACAATGCGGATTCCGTTCTGGTCGTGGAACAAACGGGTCAGATCTTCACTCTCGCAAGGATCCTGGAGGGAGCGTGGGAGTATGCCCATCCGGTCTACATGTGTCTTGTGGATCTGGAGAAGGCGTATGACCGGGTCCCCCGGGAGATACTGTGGGAGGTGCTGCGGGAGTATGGGGTGAGGGGGTCCCTTCTTAGGACCATCCAATCTCTGTATGACCAAAGCAAGAGCTGAGTCCAGGTTCTCGGCAGTAAGTTGAACTTGTTTCAGGTGAGGGTTGGCCTCTGCCAGGGCTGCGCTTTGTAACCAATCCTGTTTGTAGTACATTCATTTGCAAACGTTTAGGCACCCCTGACAATTTCCATGATTTTCACTTAATATAATTATTTCACATAAATAAGTGTGTGTTTGGATCAGCAATTTCATTTTGATCTATCAAATAACTGAAGGACACAGAAATAAATCGGTAGTGAAATGATGTTCATTGGGTTAACAGAAAATGTGCAATATACATCAGAACAAAATTAGACAGGTACATACATTTGGGCACCCTTGTCATTTTGTTGATTTGAATACCTGTAACTACGTAGCACTGATTAATTGGAACACACAATTGGTTTTGTGAGCTCATTAAGCATTGAACTTCATAGACAGGTGCATCAAATCATATGAAATGTTATTTAAGGTGGCCAATTGCAAGTTGTTGTTCTCTTTGACTCTCCTCTGAATACTGGCGACATGGGGGTCTCAAAACTCAAATGATCTGAAAACAAAGATTGTTCAACTTTATGGTTTAGGGGAAGGCTACAAAAATACCTATGAATGTATGTGTTGTTGACAGACACTTGAATGTGGTACTTTTTTTTGTCTATTATTGAATCACAAATGTTGATATTGAGTATATACAAGGGGAGGAAAAAAAATAACAGAAAAACAACATGAAAAATATATTTTACTTTGAAGTAACTAAATTACAATTGCAAATGCAGCTGCAGAGGTCATGTTAAGTTGATTAGCTTGATTGCCAAATAACAGTATGTATAGGTATTGGAAAAAACAGCATACCTTACATAATCGTGTATAAGTCGAGACATTTTTGTTATAAACTTTAGTTTTGATAGAATTGTGTACATTGAATGCAGGGCAATGTTGAATTACCGTAGTACTAGTGCATTAACCTCTAGCTGTACATTGATGCTTGATGGTAATTTGATACCAAGCGACATGCGTCACTGCTGAGTCCATCAGCATATATGGTAATATAAGTCATACTTATATACATCACGGGCAAGTCCCTTGATTGATTGTTCAGAATTGCTAATTTTTTTTGCTGACATATAGCGGGTGAAATAAGCATTGAACATGTCACCATTTATCTCAGTAAATATATTTCCAAAGGTGATATTGACATGAAATTTTCACAAGATGTTTGTAATAACCCACGTAATCCATACATACATGGGTCAATGACACCTACATTTTCCGTCCGACTGCATTTCTTTCAGTTAAAATAAGGTTGTAAATTACTGAAAAATAATATGTATATGTAGTACCTCTCCTAGATATTTCCTTTCTTTAACATTTCAAAAACAATTAGTTATTTGTAATTTTTCTGTTATTTAAAGTGTCCAAATATCATGTGGTGCAACCGTCTGACTGCTGTCTTAAAAACTTCAATGAAATTACCCTAAATCTATTCAAATTATTATTTTGCCCTATTTAGCATGATTTCCAAAGTGTTTTGTAGCCCTGTACTAAATAACAAAGCATTTGTATGTATATGTCCATCATAATATAAAAACAAAGTTTGTCAGATGATTTATACACATTTTGTGTAATATCATGTGGTGCGACCATCAAGAAATGACCACTTTCGGACTTAAAGTTGAAAGCCATTCAAAGACAGGAAGTTAAATCATATACTAGTTTTCCAAGGACCCATGGAGTGAGCAAGCAGGTTTGTAACTCTTGCATATTGAGAAAAAAACAACCTTTTTAACAGCTGGTATGTAGTTGCCACATTTGGATATCATGCGGTATGACCTCAAAAAACAATTAATATGAAGTTATATCTTGAAATATGTCTTTTTATTATAAATTTCATATTGACATTTTGTGTTAAGCTAGCTCATTCTGTTTAGGTGGCCAATTATGTGCCTGTACATTTTGACTGAATTTGAAAACATAATGTGGTGCGACCATGCATCATATGGTGCAACCATTGTAGAGTGTTTTCCTTGATCAATATATGTCCTAGATTGGCAGTTGTTGGGGTTTTATCTTTGATTAATGATTTCTCTACATAAAGTTTTATTATTTTTGTATTATTTGGAGTAGATTTAAGAAATGTAGTCATTTTTTTAATATTTAAGAACAGTTTGTTTAATCTTCATATAATTTTTGCGAATTATTATTCAATTTTATAATTATGTACAGTATCTCACAAAAATGAGTACACCCCTCACATTTTTGTAAATATTTGATTATAATTTTTCATGTGACAACACTGAAGAAATAACACTTGGCTACAATGTAAAGTAGTGAGTGTACAGCTTGTATAACAGTGTAAATTTGCTGTGCCCTCAAAGTAACTCAACACACAGCCATTAAGGTCTAAACCGCTGGCAACAAAAGTGAGTACACCCGTAAGTGAAAATGTCCCAATTGGGCCCCATTAGCCATTTTCCCTCCCTGGTATCATGTGACTGATTAGTGTTACAAGGTCTCAGGTGTGAATGGGGAGTAGGTGTGTAAAATATTCTGTTATCGCTCTCACACTCACTCAAACTTGTCACTGGAATTTCAACATTGCACCACATGGCAAAGAACTCTATGGATCTGAAACAAAATATATGTTGCTCTACATAAAGATGGCCTAGGCTATAAGAAGATTGCCAAGACCCTGAAACTGAGCTGCAGCACGGTGGCCAAGACCATACAGTGGTTTAAGAGGAAAGATTACACTCAGAACAGGCCTCGTCATGGTGGACCAAACAAGTTGACTGCACGTGCTCAGCGTCATATCCAGAGGTGGACTTTGGGAAATAGGCGTATGAGTGCTTCCAGCATTCCTGCAGAGGTTGAATGGGTGGGGAGTCAGCCTGTCAGTGCTCAGACCATACTCTGCACACTGCATCAAATTGGTCTGCATGGCTTTCGTCCCAGAAGGAAGCCTCTTCTAAAGATGATGCACAAGAAAGCCTGCAAACAGTTTGCTGAAGATTAGCTGACTAAGGACATGGATTACTGGAACCATGTCCTGTGGTCTGATGAGACCAAGCTAAACCTAGTTGGTTCAGATGGTGTCAAGCGTGTGTGGCGGCAAACAGGTGAGGAGTACAAAGACAAGTGTGTCTTGCCTACAGTCAATCATGGTGGTGGGAGTGTCATGGTCTGGGCCTGCATGAGTGCTGCCAGCACTGGGGAGCTACAGTTGATTGAGGGAACCATGAATGCCAACATGTACTGTGACATACTGAAGCAGAGCATGATCCCCTCCCTTGGAGACTGGGCCGCAGGGCAGTATTCCAACATGATAACAACCCCAAACACACCTCCAAGATGACCACTGCCTTGCTAAAGAAGCTGAGGGTAAAGGAGATGGACTGGCCAAGCATGTCTCCAGACCTAAACCCTATTGAGCATCTGTGGGGCATCCTCAAATTGAAGGTGGAGGAGTGCAAGGTCTCATCCACCACCTCCATAATGTCGTCATGGAGGAGTGGAAGAGGACTCCAGTGGCAACCTGTGAAGCTCTGGTGAACTCCATGCCCAAGAGGGTTAAGGCAGTGCTGGAAGATAATGGTGGCCACAGAAAATATTGACACATTGGGACCAATTTGGACATTTTCACATAGGGGTGTACTTACTTTTGTTTGCACTGTTATACAAGCTGTATACTCACTACTTTATGTGTGCTGCAATTATACATGTATGTAATGAGATGTTTATTTTTGAGAATGTTTATGAAATGTTCATGAAAATTCTGTAAAATTTTTATAAAACTGGTTTAAATCTTTTTTGTATGGAATTTATTTTTTACTGATGTCTTTTTATAATGTATTGAAGACATCATGTCATTTGGAGCGACCACTCATCATGTGGTTCGACCATAAATGGCAATAACTGTGTTAAATTCAGAATAAAATATTATATTTTTGTGGCTGAAATATTAATCACTTATAGAAAATGGTTAAGTGAATGGTATTTTTAAAACATTTGTGTCCGTTTTATGCAATTTACAGGAAAAATATGTCCTGATCTACGTCAAAGAAGGTGACTGTGACATTATGGAACAGAAATACGAGATAATTATTAGCAAAAACTCAAAAGAAATGCAAATACTTAGTTTCTTAACACCTTATATTGCTGAAAATTGTAAAACAAATGCTAAATATTTTAAAGAAATTAATTAATTTAAAGATAGTTCACGGTTGCACCACATGACATTTTTTAAGGCAACGCCCAATTAATCCATATAAAAATACATTAAAATCACTGAATAGAACATTTTAATGTGAATGTATATGTAAACAACACTCTTAATGAGTGAACAATTGCAATAGATATTCTAATTTTTTGTATTTAAAAAATGGCTTGTTGAAAATCCTTATACGTCATTGACCCACATAGAAAACAAAACGTAAAAAATAAGTTATGTGTAATAATGTGAAATGACACAAGGAAAAAGTATTAATATTCATTTAATACTTTGTACAAAAGCCTATGTAAAAAAGGTAAAGACAGTTTCAAGACGCCTCCTGTATGGAGAAATTAGTCGCATGCATTGCTCTGGTGTGATTTTGGCCCATTCTTCCACACATACAGTATTCAAATCTTGAAGGTTCTGTGGGCCTCTTCTATGAATCTTGTTCCTCAGTTCTTTCCATATATTTTCTATGGGATTTAAGTCAGGTGATTGGCTGGGCCATTCTAGTAGCTTTATTTTCTTTCTTTGAAACCAATTTAAAGTTTACTTGGCTGTGTGTTTGGGATCATTGTCTTGCTGAAATGTCCACCCTTGTTTCATCTTCATCATCCTGGTAGATGGCAGCAGATTTTTGTCAAGAACGTCTCAGTACATTTGCCCATTCATCCTTCCTTTGATTATGTGCAGTTCGCCAGTACCATTTGCTGAAAAGCAGGCCCACACTATGATGTTTCCACCTAAAAACTTCACTGTTGGTATGTTGTTTTTAGGGTGATGTGCAGTGCCATTACTCCTCCAAACATGGTGTGTATTATGGCATTCAAACAGTTCAATTTTGCTGATCTGACCACACTATATTCTCCCAGTATTTCACTGGCTTTTCCAAATGTCGTGGAGCAAACTTTAAACAAGCTTCAACATGCTTTTTTTCAGCAATGGAGTCTTGCATGGTGAGCGTGCCTACAGGCCATGGCGGTGGAGTGAATTACTTACTGTTTTCTTTGAGACAACAGTACCTGCTAATTGCAGGTCTTTTTGAAGCTCTCCACAAGTGGTCCTTGCTTCTTGGACAACTGTTCTGATTATTGTTTTCACTCCTCTGTCAGAAATCTTGTGAGGAGCATCTGGTCGAGTCAAATTTATGGTGAAATGATCATCTTTCCACTTCCGTATTATTGCCCCAACAGTGCTCACTGGAACCTTCAGAAGCTTAGAAATGTGCCTTTAACCAATGCCGTCATTATGTTTTGCAACAATTAGGTTGGGAAGGTCTTGAGACAGCTCTTTGCTTTTACCCATCATGAGATGTGTGACACCTTCGCAATGAAACCTTTTTGTAGGCCATCAGTGGAGACTGAACCAGCTGATATTAATTTTTACTGACAGGGGGCTGGATTACTTTTTAATTACTGATTGTTTTCAGCTGTTGTCTTGGCTTTCCATGCCTTTTTGCACCTCCCTTTCTTCATGTGTTCAATACTTTTACCCTGTGTCGTTTCACAGTATTTCACATAACTTAATTTCTAAACGTATTTGTTTTGTTTTCTTTGTATTTATGGATTACTTGGGTTGTTACCAACATCTGGTGAAAATTTCATTTCAATATTACCTTTGGAAATATATTTACTGAGAAAAATGGTGACATGTCAAATACTTATTTCACCCGCTGTAAATAGATAAAATCTTATTGATTGAAATATGGTATTTTTCGTTAATATGTAGTCTGCAGAGTGTTATGTAGTCTGCAGAGATTTAGATACAAGCATCTGGTGTGATATGTCTGGAGTCATTCATTCACCGGCCATTGTTTAGTATACAGTGCAGCGATTGCTGCTAGGTAAAATCTGACAAATTTAGATAAATCACAGAATTTCATAGCCCCAAGTTTTACCCTCGACTTATTCACGAGTCATAGCATATTTCGTAAATTGTTGGTAAAAAAACTGCCCTCGACGTATAGACAGGATCGACTTATAAACAAGTATATATGGTATTAATATCAAGGACCTAAATAGGAGTAAAGCAGTCATTTGCCTTTAGAACAGCTCCAATCCTTCTTGGAATGCTGTCATACAAGTCCTGCTTGACCGAACTGTTTCAACAGCCTTAAGTGACAAACTGGGAAGACTGGGCTGGAGAAAGATTTAACAATGGAAATGAAACCACCAAGTGACAATATCTTCTCAGATAATTGTTTTATCAGACATTCCCTGAGGGCATAAACACAGTCTCTCAATAACATACAATAACTATCCGTGGTGGAGAGGTGACTACAGACAATATACGTTTCTCCATTGCAGTGAACCAACACACACAGAAACACACAGATAGCCACAGACACAAGGGTGTTGTCTGCTGGAACAATAAGGCCAGTAGATGTGGTAAAGCTGTGTACCTAAGGAGAAAATGCCTTAGCCTCCAAAGAGTGCTAAGACAATCTCAGCGTAGCACTGAAGCCGTTTAGATTAGTAGAACAAGGGCCTACTCAAAGGAATGTCTTAGAGGAGTGGTAAACGTGGATCACTCTCTCTCATTCTATCTCAGTGTTCTACCCTCTCTCTGTTTCTAGATCTCTTTATTTATCTCTATTTCAAGCTCTTTTAAAGCTCTATTTCTCTCTATTCATCCTCTCCCCCTCAAATTCTCTCTCTCTTCAAGGCGCAGGAGAAGAAATATAATTTCCAATGGAGAAATGAAGCACTACTTAGCCAGATCGTAGGATGATTGAAAAGTCCACTTCATTTAGAGTCAATTATGTTTTGCATTGCATTTGGTGGTGCTTCTGCGGGCGCTGGGCCACGCTTGAGGGCAACATCACCCAGAAGGAGACTAACCTCCCCCCAGAAAGTACACCAATCCACTCGCAGTGAGTTGCACAACCCCCAACCCGCTCATGGTAACCAAGGTGATGGGTGAGTGATCTTGCACACATCCACACAACCCCCGGACTCCGCCCTCATCTCTTCGCCTACTCCTCCTCCATACACAAACACACATCCACACTGTATCCTGCTCCGACACATTTGATAGGCAGCAGAACAATGAGTCATCGGTCTCTAGAACGAGGCCAGCAATCACGGGAAGTGTGAAGGGTTGTAATATATAGGGATTACGTCATCACCCACACAACTAGGCCGGGACAGTGAGACACTAGACCAGGGGGAAGACAATGAGTGGTTGGGGTCAAGGGCTAACCATGTTGGGAAGGTCTAGGATGAAGGTTGAGGATTTAGTGCCTATTTACATTAGGAAAGCTTTCAGCCACATATACAAAAAATCTACGGAAAAGTAAGAGGCAAGATATAATTTTTTCTTGTGGCCTTCCGAGGAAACGTGCAACAAGTTTTTGAAGGACATGGAGCTTTGCAAATGTATATGCAATAGTTCAGGAACGTCTCGAGAAATGTGTATTGCAGGGAAATTCGTCACGTGCAGGTTCAAAGGACAAGCGAGGAATATAGAGTTGTATAACTACACATCCCACTGCTAATTATATAGCTACCTAGCTAGCACTTGTTGCATAGAAGGCGCCATTTTCTATTCAGAAAGATAAACGTACTGAATAGCTACATCACAATGGCCCTATTTATCTTCCAGGTCAATGGGCTGGGCTGGTTTTTATGTTAAGTGTGCACGCATCCAACTCGAGGTATCTCGCTTGACATTCCATGACTCACACACAAACGCACAATTGTCGTCACGCAACATGACAGTGTAAATAGAAACAGCATGGAAATTATTATTCAAATTTTCTAACTTTATGTTTAGTTTTTGTCAGCTTTCATAATTTAAATAGGTCCTTAGACCAGTGTTGATATTGGCAGCTTTTTTGTAATTTTGCGTCGAAAGTAATTTAACCAGTCTACTATAACTATGGACAACATGTCTTATGTGGTTGAACAAGGCTATCTGATTGTGCACATGATGTGAGTAAACGATTGCCCAAATATTTCTATTTTCATTTGAAAAAAATCTAGACTGAAATTGGAAACTAAAATTATTTAGTTTTAGTTTAATTTTAGTCTTTTTATTCTTTCTTTGAGATCATGTACATTCAGTTAACCTCCTATATACAATCATCTGCAGAATCCAAATGCAGTGACCAATCACATCTCAGTTTCTGTCTAGATTCTTTGGATACTGATAAAAAGTCAAAATAACTAAGACTAATATGGCTGCCAAAATCAACCCTGCCCTAGACACAGAGGAAAATTCTAGAGTCTGAAAGGGCCCTAGGCAGAAAATCTGATATTTTTTCCCCATTACTCTTTTGACTACCCTTCATTGCCATTATATTCCTGAATTAGTTGAGGCCTTTCAGAATAAAAAAGGGAACTAACTGAAGAGACGGATTGGATCAGTCTTGCAAAACTGACCGTAGATGTGTATTTCAGACCAACTTTAAAATACAAAACATTTAATCCAGTTAGAATATGTGAACTAAAGTTTAATTATTTACATGATTAATATGATTCTAAGCCTAAAATCAAGTGATGAATCATTTACACAAGTTTGGTCCTGAGGTTCAAGAACTTTATAGAATACAGTAGTTCACTTGTTGACTAAATGTTTCAGTTAAATGGTGGTATGGGAAGGAAAACATTTAGAATAATAATAATAGTATTTACTATTATTATTATTATTATTATTATTCATTTTTTATGTAATAGATTATTTTAAAAGTGCTATTTGTAGAATTTGTGTAGAAATATGTTGAGTGAAAAGAGAATTACTTTGCTTCCAATTTATGTAGAACATGTATTTCAGGAAATTTTTTAAATCAGAAAAGTTTAGATAGGATTATATTCATTATGCAGTGTACAAATTGAACCATATGAACAGGAATTGCAATGATATCGAACGCCGAAGGGTCCAAAACATTTAGTTTAGCGTCCGCATTAACAAGTCAAATTCATACCTCTTAACACTACAGAAAATGCCATGTTAACACGTATATTTTGTATCGAACGCTGAAGGGTCCAAAAAGTTTAGTTTAGCGTCTGCATTAACAAGTCAAATTCATACAATGAGGACATGATGAGTTGTGTGTCCACTGTGATTGTCAATGGGCATGCAACTCAATCAATCCGCCATGTTAAGGGAAACATTATCACATATATGTATACATCAGCCGCGGTCGGTGGATCTTAATTGGGGAGGACGGGCTCGTATTACGCTCGGAACCGGAGTGAAT
>JACXGM010037048.1:0-11090 GCA_016801145.1 Umbra pygmaea
TATCAGACTGACCTACCAGAGGATGTGACTGGTCATTAACACTATCAGACTGACCTACCGGAGGACATGCCTGATCATCAACATAGTATAAGACTGACCTACTGGAGCATGTGATTGGTCATCAACACTCCTACAAACTAAGAGTGTAATGTCACCTTTAGCAGGGGTAGGACCAGTAGGAAGGAAACTTTTCCCTGCCTTCTCCTTCTTCTGATCTGAAAACACAAATACAACACTTAGGCAATGTTCACGAACATAAATCATGTATTATGGATAAATCGTGACTATCAAACTGATATGCAAAAACGAAGTTGTTGTTTATGAGTCAAGGTGACTGGATCAGTCAGTCTATATTGCAATGTAAGATATACAGTATTTATATTAACAGCCCAGAATGGAGTACACATATTTGAATGGCCTGATATGGCAACAGGGGACCAAACACTGCATATAGAATGTCTACTCCCACTCCTTGAACTTTCTGACATTGAATTTTCTGCTTGTCTGATTTGTTTTTGCAAATGAAAGTTATTGTAAATCAAAACTAAATGGACAATTGCCTTTGTCTCCACTCCATGTTTCAGGGAGTGAGATTTGCAATATCGGTCACAGACTGGTCTGGTCTAAGTGATGAACCAAACTGCATAGTATTGGCAACAAATATGCTTCACATCAAGGCCTGATCAACCCTCAACAGCAGGTCCCAGTTTGGTGTTCAGTGGGCGGTAAAGCCTGATGAGTGCTACTAAAGACAAGCATACTGAACAATGTCCAGTTCCTTACCTTTAAGTGAAGTCTTGCCCATGACGATTGCTGAAAGATGTATTTCTTCTACAAGACAGGTGATCAAACCAGGAACTAAGGAACACAAAACATTAAACACAGGCTGCATCTCAATATGCATAGTATGCATACTATATAGTTTGCCAGACTATGATTAGTATGCCCCAAACCATAGTACGTGATTATAGTATGTCAGAAGTCCCCGGATGGAGGGACATTCGAAGTATGCAACCCTACATGCTTTTTGGGCTGATATAGCCCACAATCCTCTGCGACACAAAATTGCAGGGGTTTCCTGAAGCCGGTCCTTCTTTGGCAGTGTTAAATGTAAGTATCCAAATGTTTGGTAATAATAAACTAGAGATGTTCCGATACAATTTTTTCCTTACAGATACCGATTCCGATACTCGTGCTGTGGGTATCGGCCGATACCGAGTACCGATACCACTGTGTTAAAAAAAGAAAAAGATCATACTATGCCTGCATGACTGTGACATGATTATCATTGTGGTAAGCACTGCACTTCGAGGGGTAAATGTTGACTCTGTCCACCCAGTGTGATGTAAAACTTAGCAAATACATGGGGCACACGTCGGAGCTCCAAATGTCCGTGGTAAAGCCTAATTGCATGCACGTCTTTCAGCATATATGAAATGTGTTCCTTAACTGTCTCGTATATTTTTGTAGTCCAGTTTCTGAGATATATTTACAAGAAGAAGAAGTTTTATGTATATAGTGCCTTTCCATAGCTCAAGGTCGCTTTACATTGTACATTACATTGTACATTACAATACATTTAGACACTCAGACATAAATTACAGTCACATGGTTACATGTAGTCACATTATACAAAATGCATGTTAAATAGATATGTTTTTAACTGGGTCTTCTACAACCTGGCAAACAGTTACTTGGCTCTCCAAAGGCTCCATTAAACGGCGAAATCCCACATTTCTGACGACAGACAGGGGTTTGTCATCCAAGACATTATTCTCAAAAATTTTGTCGGTTAACTTTGTTGCTTTTTGCCTGTCTTTTCGGAAATTTATTTCGTAGTTTGAAGGCAAATTCCAAAGTTTGCTGCTGCAGTTCGGTATTGGAACAACTCTATAATAAACATGTCATTACATTAGTTTTTTTGTTATTGTACCAATATTATTAAACTTTAAATGAAATATGAAAAGGTTGTGCCAAATGTTTAATGTTCAAACTTTGCGGGCTTCATCGCTCGTAAAAGTGGTCTAATTTTAGATGCAACGTTTTGATGTGTTAGTATGTCCCAAATGCTAGCATACTCGCTTACTATATACTTAATAGTACATACTTTACAACCACCTGTGCAGTACGCGCTTTTAGTATGTAGTATGCATATTGCATATTGAGACACAGCCCTACTCAAATGCTTCACCCTGAGAGAACATCCTGAAACACAACTCTAAAAGGAGGCTTCTCTGAACTCCCTGTAGTCAAAATTGTTGCTGGGTATTGTCAAAACATTCACCACAATTTATTTTCATCCATCTTTCAAGATAAATAGCACAAAGAATTAGGGTTGGGAAATTCCAGTAAGTTGGTAGTAATGTAGCATATAAAATATGTACATGCCCAGATGTGTAGGCCTGTCACGATAACAAATTTAGCTGGACGATAAATTGTCCGAGAAATTATTGCGATAAAAGATAATATTGTTGTTTGGAAACCATTTTCATCTAATATAATGATAATTGCAGTTACACCTTTTGAACGATCAATAAACTTTAATTTCTAAAGATTATTTAACATTGGAACTGGAAAACATTTTAAATATCCACAATAAATGAACAGAACAACCACAAACAATAAATAAAATGGACTCTCAGTCTCTGTTAATAAAAACCAAACACAATCAAAAACAATAAATAAAATGGAAATTAAAAACCACACACAACCAAAACAATAAAGTCTCTTTGAAAAAGAGAGAGACAAGGAAAACAAACAAGCATGCAAATGGAAATTATTGTGGCCGTAAAAATTATTAAGATCCTTTTTATTTATCATGCGATTAATTGATTTATTGCATATTGTGACAGGCGTACAGATGTGTTCAACTTTTGTGTTTACTTTAAGCACATGCAATTGGAAAATGCACTGCATTGGTTTCAGTTATCCATCTGTAAAATGTGCTGTGCATTAGTGAATAACGCAAAAGTAAACCCACAAGGTAAAGACAACCGGGCAGAAAAGGGCAACCCTACTCCACTATCACTGAAATAGTGCTGGTTTATGTCTCATTAATCCTGTCAACAGCCTAAAGTGCAATCCAGCAATTGAGACAATTCAAATTACACTGCTAGGCAGAACTTGTAAATAAGCGTTTGACTGTAAAGCACACACCTGTTGTATCTGGTACATGACAAATAATACATTTAGTATTTTATGTACTTAAACTAAAATCAAAAGATTGGGCTAAGCATTGCAGCACATACAAAATGCCAGCTGCAAAGCCTATTGCAGTAACATTACACCAACCCTCTTTCCTGCAAACCGCTGATAGGAAGCATAGCCAAGATGTTGTACAGATGTTATACTGATATTTTGAACAGAGGTTAGTGCTTTGTTCAAAATAGAAGTTAGTGCTTTGTTCAAAATATCAGTATAAATATTAAAATCAGACAAAGCACACACTCAGCACACACTAACCTCTGTTCAGAATATCAGTATAAATATTAAAATCAGACAAAGGTTAGTTTGTGCTTTGTCTGATTTTAATATTTGAAACAAATGCAATGTTAATGAAGATGTGCTTCAGTTTTTAGATACAATAATTTAGTCCATGTTTTTTTTCCAAATTTCATTTTCTGGTCAGGCCAACTGATCTTTCTCATTGAACACCCATACGGTGTACCTGAAGGGTCTTTCTATCAGTTGGGTAGGCTTATTACCTGAGGTAGAAGGTACTCAGAGGTAGAGTACAAGTACTTTTCTGAGTAAATGAGTTAACAAGTTTTAGGAAGTCTCTATTTAAGAAACAACATTATGAGATAAAGGGAGTTCATATGTTACTGGTGACATGATTTTTATTTTCATTACTGTTTTTATTTGTTTTATAGGTTACTTAAGATATTAACTCCCTTTATCTTATCATTTTGGTCTTAAGTATGGAATTCACAAAAGTTGTGAACTCAAAATTACTCAGAAAAGTACTTTTGTCCACCTCTTTGTCCACCTCAATTATTTTTTTATTTACCCTTGATTTTGCTTTGTATACCTGTTGCTTTAGGCAAGCTAAATGATTTTGTTGAGGTTGAAAAAAATGTTAAAAACTACACCAATAAATATATTGCAAAAGCTATTTTGGTTAACATATATTTTTAACATGACACAAAAACAACATATTTTTAGCACCCAGCCCAATCAGAAAACTGGGGAGCGTCACAGGATCAGGAGAATTCATGCCAAATGTAATAACTCATTAGTGATGGCACGTAAAGAAATTCCTTAATTTGACGTGTATCCTAATGGCAGCAGTATGTTTTTGAGATGCTACTTGGCATACTAATGTAGTGTGTGGACCGACATAGTAACCTACTGTGGAATAGGGCTGGGCAATAGGACGATTACATAGACTCTCGAAGATGGACGTCAGCTATCGTCAATGGCAACCACGTGACGATGTCAAGAATGATGTTTTGTTAAAATTGAACTTGACTCGCGCTGCCTTATGTGGCAGCACACAAACGAACAGATGTGTAAACCGTTTCCTTTTAACTAAGGCTGTGGTACTTTTAACACAAAGCCTATGCCTGGTAGCTTTAACTCCCATTAACTAGTTGATAATGTTTTAAAGACTACATTGAGAAATAAATTATTTAATAAGTCGTCACTGTTGTGGTGAGTACTTTCATTAATGTCTATGTGGGGGGCAATAACTGCTGATACTTTTTTTAAACAGCATACTTGTAGTTATTCTTTTGTGTTTTTCCCGTAAAACATTATCATATTTCCGATTTAAACACTTTTATGGAATATAACTAAATATCGTTTCCCTTTTGAGTTGTTTTTCAATCCATTACATCTGTTATCAAGTGTGCAAACCGATAGTTCGACCTAGTCTATGATTTTGTGATTTGATAACAATTAGTATTTGGGAACAAGGATCACTAGGCATACTTGTGACATTTTAAGATAAACTTAGTAGTTGTATGCAATACGCTTATTTATTGAATCTATACAGTACATTCATTTCCAAAACCCGGTCTAAAAGACTAGAACTGACAAACAATTACAGTACAGTAACTAGTTAGCAAACTACGTTAAGAATTTGCCTGTTGGTGGCTCAATGTCGCAGAGACATCGCGATAATTTGATAATTCCTCAATAAAATGAAAAAATATAGTTTAAAATTAAGTCCCTAATAGACATACTGTATTATGTCATGTTTCAAGCTAACCATCTCGAGATTACTGTTGCTCGATTGCTAGGGCTAATGTGTTAACTAGTTTATATATCACTTTCTGAAGTTAGTTAGCCAGTCAGGTGTAAACTGGATCGATTTTAGATAGTTAAATACCTAGTTACATATGGAGGCCTTATTCAACATAGTACCGGCGATATACAAACAATAGCATAGCTACCTAGGTATCTATGTTTATGGCTTTAGCGCCAGCCGAAGTGTTGACAACAACGTCATTTAAGCTAGGTAGCTAGCAAGTACTGTATTTCAGCAAGCGAGTGACCATTTCGCTAAATAAAACTTGCTTTCTTCCTAATGTTGGCTAATTTAATACCATTTAAGAATAAATCTAGTTTATTGTGCCTTTCTCAATTTCAATAAACAACTTACCAGGGCAGTTTTTAATAAAATTAAGTCAGGTCCCCACACTTCTCTCTAGAAGGAGTCAGCCGCCATTTTTCGTAGTTTGAGTAAGCGCGCATGCTCATCAGCGATAAACCAGGGGTGTATTCATTCCGCCAAACAAAACGTTTGAATTTAAGAAAGTTTTAGTGGAACAGAACGAAAGGGGATCGCTACCATAATCTAAAATGTATAAATCGAAAATGTGTTTTGATTCAAATGTCCCTCCGTTTTGTCCAAAACGCTTCATTCAAGAAACGTATTTGCAACATAAACATTATTTTTTTGCGTATGAAATCAAATCAGGGCCTAATCTGAATTTGGAAGAGGCGCATATATGCGTTAAGCCAAGTCTCGAATTGTGACATACGTTTATATAAACAATGCGATTACATTAGTTCCTCAATATAATCATACCGACGTTGACAGTCCTTTATTTTGTAATCAGGAAGTCTATTTGCACCATGTTATGCATTCCATGTGCAAATGCACTGCTGAATAAACATACAATACGCTTAGCATCGCATGCAATGACAGTTTTTGTACACGAATTGTTTTTACAAATTACTGAATTCTCTGGAGTCGCCCACATATTTTCATTGTACAGACAACTGGAGTTTTGTGCACGTGAAAAATAAACTAACCCAAAGTTTAGATTATTGTATTAGAATATTATAATATGTATTAATTGTTGCATAATAAAAATGTCATGACCGTGCAACTCAAACATAGCACCCACTGTGAAAAGCACACGTCGGTTCTCGTTGCCTTGCCGTGTTTCTTTACTGCGTGTATATCGTCTGCGCAAGTTGCCTTCAAAACACCTGAGGCCAAAGCCCAGGCACACTGTTATAGATAAGAATCAGATACCTTCACATGTGAGATTAAATTTAGGGCAGGTGGTGACATAAAATGTAAAGAATACAGTAAGAATGCATGCACAATAAATGTACATACTTTCCCACGTGAATTAAAACATAATCATAATATAGTTTAAATTGCTCGACTTTAGTTTATCACTGACTTTAAACATAGCCACTTCATTGAAAAATAAAGTGTTATTTTAGGCGTGTTTTATCCACTTAGCTTTCTTAAAATGCGTGTACGGTGTAGGCTAACGTACTTTCTTGCGCGTCTGATAAATTACATAAATTGAAAATATTAAGTGTTTTATACAGCAGAATAAGTTAAACTGTACGCTGATATGTCACGTGACATACAGAGTCTGGCCTACCTTATGGTACAAAAATGAACAAAGTTCACAGTTTAGTAAAAATGTATGTACAAATAACTTGGTGTATTTGCTTGGGTAACTGCATATTTGTTACACTTATATCCCTCCCATATACAATACCAAGTGAGGATTTTCTGCACCCTCATTGGTGTTATGTAAGAATAGCGTTTGTATAATAAGGCCACATCCATTATGATTGGATACCGTCACGTCACTCAAAAACTGTTTATTGGCGTTCTTGCGTGGTGGTGGGTTGTCAACCAAAGGGTCTGGTTACTGTGGATGCAATGAAGATTAATGAACTGGCTACAGTTAATAAATTTACTAACGCTGAGTGAGTATCTTTTTTGTTGTCCTAAATTCTTCGAGTAGTTCATAACGTTCTCATTATCCAACATTCTTGTTTTATCATTTAGTGCGCAGTATCGCGTTCTGTAGACCACCACCACGAAGCTATGTAGGTTGTAGGTATGTAGGTTGATCGATGCTGTAACTGTGGTTTGCTAGATCAAGGACAAAATGTCAATCTTAGTAGATGTTGTTAGATTTATTTTATACCAGATGTGTTGGACTTTCTTGTTCCTTTTTAGTTTTTTATTCAGCTGTTTAGTCTTGATATGGATATGATTGCAAGCTATTTTTCTACAATACTGTAGCTGCCTGATACTCAATATGTGTGGGTGCAGAAAAAGCAGCAGCTAAATTAACTGCTCGAGAAAAATACAACATTTTTTTTGAAAGACTATTCCTTTTTATTGATTATGTATAGTGTGTTTTTAAAGTAATTAAACAGTTGTAAAGGTCATTAGCAAAATTATTGCTGAAAACACATTTAGCAGCATTAGTGTTTGAGCTCATATTCAGAAGGTTGTGGTAGGAGTATATGTTTCTTTTATCAAAACTGTTTTATACATGTTTACATATGAACAAAAAAGGATACTATTTTTTGATGCAGTTGTGTTGGGCAATGTGGAATGTTGGAATATTTTGTAGATGTAGTGTACTACATTTCCATTTCAGAAGGTCTGCCCCCCCTTGTCCCACCTCCAAAAAAACAACAAAATATTGACCTTGTTCTAGGTCCAGACCCAGCCATGTGTGCCAGTTTAGTATATGGGTATAGACTCATCCCTTTGTAATGATTGCAATACTAGCTTAATAGCAAATGCTGTTTCAAGCTTTCAATTAGTGGTTATGTTTACAAAATGTTGGTATTGGAACATGATTTTTCACATCCAATTTGGATAGTTGATGTCTAGAGGTAGCAATTTTGGGAAACTTTTGAGACACTAAGCTGTGTTAAAGTGGTATTTGTAGAATTTCGAGCCGTAACAAAGAAAGTACTTTTTATTTCAGTGACGAGCGGTAAAAACAGAATTTCTTAATATTTAAAAAAAATAAAAAAGATTTAAATTAAATGTTTCCATACTCTATGGAGTGCCTTGTTACACAAAAAAACGACATCCTTTAAATCAAAGACGGACGGACACATGCCCATTAACAAACACTGTGGAAGCACAAATCGTCATGTCCTCTTGCACTTCCTGGTCAAATAGCAAAATAAGCACTGCATAGTGTAGGGAATCAAGTTAAATCTAAATATATTTAAAAAATATATATTTTTTAAAATTAAGAAATATGGTTTGTTCAGCTGGTCACTGAAAATGAAAGTAGTTCCAGTCTCACAGCATGACATTCTATAAATCGCACCCTCGAGTTCAGTTTTGACCCACCCCTTCAAACATAAAAAAATGCTGCCACAAACATTCCAACTAAATATTTATTTTGGGGTGGGTACAAGCGTTTCGATGGCGTTGCACGACTACGCCATTTTTAGGCTGACAATATCAAGTAATATTCACTAGCCACATTTTGAATCTACTCCCAATGAAATGTATATTTTTTATAGTAACATTTGAGGAGGTACAGTGTATAGGGCCCTATAATATCAGTAACATATTTTGGAAAATTCCATTTGATATTTTTCTAAATTCCATTAATTCTGCTTTATTTTTGTGTGATTCCACTTTTTAGCTCAATCCACCATATAAACAGCCTAGGCCAGTGGTTTCCAAACATTTTTGGTTACAGTACCACAAGGGGTCCTAGTAGCCCTGGTTGGGAAACACTACCCAGGCAGAAGTGGTTTGCGCAGCATTTATTTTGACCCATTGACAACTGCATCTTTACTGAACGACAATAGACAAGTTGCATTCGGATACCCGTACCCAAACCTAAATATAGAAAATGCTGTAACACAATAGTTTTTATCTGCTTTGCCCCAGGCTAGATTTTATCACATTTTATATGAACAAAACAATTATTTCTGAACACCTAGGCAAAAGGCTATTTTGCGTAGGTATTTGTCTGTTAATGTTTTTGTTTAAAAAGCGGGTATTAAGTTAACAGGCAAGACACCAACTTTATTCACAGCATAAACCATTAGTAACAGAAGAGTCTATATAAAAACTAGACAAGTAGACAGACAAAGTAACATTTCTTTGAAAATTGATGCATTGGAATAATTTAGTGATACAGAGAAAACCAAGCTTTAGCCTATGTGTTTGGGGAATTTAGAACATTGTTATTACCATAGTTTACATAAAGTGCATCACAACGTTTGAACTATATGATAAGAGGTGCATGTTTTCTCGGTTCAAAACCTGGTTTGAAACACAGAGCGCAAATTTACTTCCATATTTGCTGCATTTTGTGTAGGAGATATGCGGCATCAATTATTATTAATATTACAGAGTTATGATCGAATTATAGAAAAATAATGATGCATTTGAATTTTTTTTGAATTCCTTGTTAATGTCTGCATTCTGCAATTCCATCCACGTTATCGGCAATGCGAAAATCCTGGGACACTAGTAGAGTAGCACATTGCACATCCTGCAGAGAGTGTATTTTATTCAGGATCCATTCCTTGGATGATGTAGAAGAACATTCTTTTATCATTTCTTTTTGCAATTATTCCCCTTTTTTGTCTGCCTTGTCTTGTCCAATTCCCACTGATCCTGCCTAGTCGGTCAGCCCCGAAACTCCTCGGACAGATGCGGGATGGTGAGCGGTGCTCGTGTGGTTTATTCAACCACATGTCTCAGAGCTGGCAGATTTTTTTTTCCCACTGCTCCTCTAACACTGAAGCCTGTATTTGATCATGCACAGTATGATTACGCTCACCAAAAATACTTCCATCATTGATTTTTTAGGCGCCCGTTCTGGAGAGTGATGTGGCAAGGTAGATAATCTAAATTTATCTATCCCAAATCCCAGGCAGCACTAAGCCAATTTACGCTGCCCTGTGCTGGGGGTCCGGGCAAAGTCAGAGAAGCCATAGTCAGGCTTAAACGACTCACTATCATGATGTTCACTGTCCTGCAATGCAGCGCCTTAGCCCACTATGCCACACGGACCGCCATAAATAGAAAGATCAATGAGGACACAGGTCGAAGACCCAGATAAGAGTATGCAAATAACACACGGTAGTAAAAACAATAAAGCACAAGGAAGTGTGTGGGAAAACAGGACTATATAGGGATGGTGATGAGTAGGGTTGGGTATCGTTTGAATTTGAATGATTCCGATTCCTTGTTTCGATTCCGGTTCCTAACGATTCTCGATTCCGATTCTTTTAAGAGGCAGCGTCAAAAAAGTTTAGGATATTTTAAATGAGCTAGCTAACCAACGGTCTCTCACAGGGCTGTTTTCAACTACAATATAAATATAAATATCAAATCTATGAACTTGAATATAAATGTGCGGAGTCGTGGAGTCACCACGGGTAATGTTCGCAATCTCAGGTTGTAAATTGTCTATGAAAAAATATGTGGGCTAATTTGTTAGCTGCCTCAGTTGTGCCGCAAGACATATTATTAGGGGTCCAAGCCCGAAGGGGCTGGGAACCGTCGTTGCAAAGCAACGCGGTTCACAGCTCCAGCAGGGCTGTAGAACCCTATTGTTTTTCTAAGGTTTTGTATTCTTCTTCTTCTTCTTATTCTTATTCTTCCGGTAAAACCGATACTACAGCCTAAACTGTACATGATCATGGGGTGCCATTTTCAGGACTGGTCCGGATCACCGCTGGGACCTCAGACAGAAAAATTCAGCCACTTCCACCACTAGGTGGCGCTATAGCAGAAAAAAACGTGTTTGCCCTTATAACTCCCAAACCGTACATCGCACATAGAAGCTACACATATCCACGTGTTCCCTGAGTTCAGCTGAATCTTCTGA
>JACXGM010037049.1:0-11217 GCA_016801145.1 Umbra pygmaea
TGAAGACCAGAAAATGAATCATGCAGGATGTTAGGAATCTATGTAAATCCTGTTTTAGTAACTGAGAACATTTTTACGTTTTAGTGAAAGGGTTCATTCAGTCCACTTAACCACAACATTACTCAATATATGCCATTTTAGCTGACACTTTTATCCAAAGCGACTAATAAATACATACTTATTGTATCCAGAAATTAAACCTACAATCAGTTGACCGCAACTCTCAATATCAGCATCCCATTTGAAACACACTGCAATTGATTAACTGGCCATGGGAACTAGAAGTTAAGATTTAGTTACTCTGATTCCCTGTCAAGCCCTGGCATGCATAGCTGTGTGGTTTTCAGAAAGCTTGCTTTTTCCTGCCCCCAAAGCATGAGAGGGAGAGAACAGACCTATGAGGACTTTCCCCAGGCCTGAAGAATGATGTCAGACCTTGGATCCGTTTCATTCCTGTCAGCTGAACTGGACGTAGAATGTTTTTTTCCTTTGAGTGCAAATCCATGTCTGAATTACCTGAAATGTAAATAAAATTGATGCCATTTTAGATTAAAATTCATGTGTTTTTCCGTCATGAGGGACATATACGCCAAGACGTAATTTGAAAAAGAATGTAGTGTGTACAGTACAAGATATCGTAATACAGTTACTTAGCAGTTGTATTTCGAATGCTCTAAATAATTAGGAAAACAACTAGGGCAATGTTACTTGCCCTTCTAGTTTATAACATGGTAGGAAGTAGAATATTACATGTTGGGGCTCGTAGATATGCTGTGTCTTCAATGTATACAGACCAAACAAACCTGTCTCACCGCCACTTTTAATCAACGTGACAGTCTTTGTATGCATGTCTACATTCCTTGAAAGAAAATTCTCTAAAAGGGTTTGCATTATTCATACTAATAGTGTAGATACATCGGACCATAGAGCTAAGAATTATAACGGTGGAACGGGCATTCCTCTTCAGGGACTGAGAGTGCTGCAATAATATATTGTATACAACTCAGAATTTCAAGAGTTTATCTGCACCATATTTTCCAGCTAGCTAGCCTTTCAGATTTACAGGAATCCTTTGTTAAATAATACATTTAATTGTAATAGCAATTTGTATTAGAGTGATCTTGAACCCCTTTTTATGAAAAATAAAATTAACTTACAACTACTGTGCATCAAACCAGGCCAACTAGTAATAGAATGCTGGGGGCTGTGTACATTTTAGATCGGGTGGAGTCCTGACCTGACTCTGATTGGGAATGTGTGGCGCATTAGAAGCACAACATAAGGCAACGAAGACAGTACAGTTGCACAGCTGAGGACATGCATAATGGATGAATGGGGGAAAATTCAACTTGCTAAACAACCTACTGTTGTCTTCAGTGCCCATAAGCTTAATAGGTGTTACTTAAAGAAAAGGTGATGTTACACAGTGGTAAACAGTCGACTGTCCCAACTTGTTTGAAGTGTGTTGCAGTCATCACATTTAAAATGAGTGTCTTTTTTCAAAAATAAATTTAATTCATACCATCACATAATGTGTTAATAATGTGTTTTCAATATAGTAAAGGGTGAAAACATGAAAAACCAAGGAATGTAAGTTGAAAGAAATTATTTAAAAGCCTTTAATAATATGGCTAATGCAAAGCAAATAGTAAAATACACACCGCTGTGTTGCGGCACACAGGCCTTCTTCAGGGTGGCTTAGCAGATACAAACAGGAAATATAGGAACAAGACAGGAAGTGACATAACACTACATCCTTGTAAAACATCCCAAAACCTGTTTTTAAGAAAACCAAGAAAATGACACCCCCACATATATCTGGTGTACTGTAACAAAAAAACTCCCATAAAACTAATGAGAAAAAACACAATGAGTAAAAACTTGACTATAAACCCAAACAACGTTCATAAACAGAAAACACATCACAAGAAGGGAGATAAATCAATGTCCTCATTCAGTCCTGGATACCCCATGGCTTTCAGTTTAAAAATGTAAAAAGTTTCTCTCTGTAAGAGTCATTTAAATCGCCCCCCTCCGTGATACAGGAATTACCTCAATAGCCATGGCTTTGAGGGAACAGGGGCTGCTGTGACCAGCCTGTCTGAAATGTTTAGCCATAGGGTATTTTTCATTAGATGTCCTATTGGCTTAAACATTCTCAGACAACCTGTCCCTCAGTCAGCGTTTACTGTAGTACGCCCCACATAGAATCAACCACATTCACGCTCCAATCGGTACACTACATATACAGTGCCTTGCGAAAGTATTCGGCCCCCTTGAACTTTTCGACCTTTTGCCACATTTCAGGCTTCAAACATAAAGATATGAAACTGTAATCTTTTGTGAAGAATCAACAACAAGTGGGACACAATCATGAAGTGGAACGAAATTTATTGGATATTTAAAAAAATGTTAACAAATAAAGAACTGAAAAATTGGGCGTGCAAAATTATTCAGCCCCCTTAAGTTAATACTTTGCAGCGCCACCTTTTGCTGCGATTACAGCTGTAAGTCGCTTGGGGTATGTCTCTATCAGTTTTGCACATCGAGAGACTGAAATTTTTGCCCATTCCTCCTGGCAAAACAGCTCGAGCTCATTGAGGTCGGATGGAGAGCATTTGTGAACAGCAGTTTTCAGTTCTTTCCCCATGTTCTCGATTGGATTCAGGTCTGGACTTTGACTTGGCCATTCTAACACCTGGATATGTTTATTTGTGAACCATTCCATTGTAGATTTTGGTTCATGTTTTGGATCATTGTCTTGTTGGAAGACAATTTTTTGTTCCAGTCTCAGGTCTTTTGCAGACTCCATCAGGATTCTTCCAGAATGGTCCTGTATTTGGCTCCATCCATCTTCCCATCAATTTTAGCCATCTTCCCTGTCCCTGCTGAAGAGAAGCAGGCCCAAACAATGATGCTGCCACCACCATGTTTGACAGTGGGGATGGTGTGTTCAGGGTGATGAGCTGTGTTGCTTTTACGTCAAACATAACATTTTGCATTCTTGCCAAAAATGTATGGTGTTACAGTTCACAAAAAATGATATGTGATTCTGGTTAGGCTATACTGTCTTCAAATTGGTTTGTTTTTACAATGTGATGACAAAAGTTACAGTTCCCACATGGATAATTACCTGTGGGTTTGGGGACCCAGCTAGGCTTTGTTAAGGGCAACTAGTCACTGTGCACAAGCTTATCTTTAAGAGTAGGTGCCCTCCTGTAAGAGAATGCTGGCACCTCATTAAACAACTCACACAACATGGAATCACTTTCAATAATGCTGCAGTTACGTTTTATAATACACAAATTGCCTCTTTACTGTATTGAGTTACAAAAAAAGTTTGTTTTAAGATTTTTGGCTTAAGTGTCTGTTTTAAAAGACTTGCTCAATCCAAAGATTTAGCTTTGGTAAGAGACTGATTCAACAAATTAGGCTTATATCCCCGTTGCTGGAACCTGTTGTGCATCTCTACCAACTTTTGCTGAAAATCATCGGCTCTGTCACGAATGCAACAGAGTCTATGATATTGGCCAAACAGAATATTCTTTGTCAGACTGGGGGGATGGAAAATGTCCGCCTTAAGATTGGTATTACAATCTGTACTTTTCTGTAAATGGTGAAACATTTTCTTATTTAGGATTTTCAAATCTAAAAAATATATTTCTGTTTTACTATATTCGGTACTCAACTTGAGGTTTACATAGAGAGAGTTAAAATATTTATGAAATTCTAACAATTCATTTTCAGATCCTGAAAAAAACTGCAAAACAAAATAGTACAGGGTGAAATGAATTTTCAAATGACTCATTCATTAATTTTCAACTTTTTCAGAATTGGGGATGTAAATGCAAGTTTTAAATGTAACCATCTGGGAAATACTGTCAGGTGACCAGGAAGATGATTCCAGGACAGGTCAGCAGAAGGCTTGCTCCACATAGATCTAAGACATCTTGGGGACAGTAGGAAGTGGATAAATAAATTTTAGATGTAGTTATCTAGCCGCCAGCACAAGGTATACTTAGACATCTTAAAGGTTGCTAGTGTGTATCACATGACTAACTGTTATGTTACTATGGAAACAAAATCAGGCTAAACATTGCTCTTGCCCATGGTTCCAGTGTGATTAGTTTAGATTTATACCTGATCAAAATTACTGCCATTCTGGAACTTTGATGTGACATGACATTGCCTCTCTTGTATCTCTCTGGCACAGACAATGAAATACAAGACCTAAAAATGACCTCTATCTATGTTGATGCGACCTGATGCAAACCTGATACAATGTTATTACTTCATGTTTACTTATATAACGTCACTGACATTTTAATTAGCTGTTGTAATATGTATGTTTACATGTCTAGTGGTGGAAAAAGCTTTTTTCTCAAAGATATTTTAGCAGTAGAAGCCATTGATCATTTAGAGTTGTATGCAAAAGTTTTGGCAACCCTGACAATTTCCATGATTTTCATCTATAAATAATTGTGTGTTTGGAGCAGCAATTTCATTTTGATCTACCAAATCACTGAAGGACACAGTAATATTTTAGTAGTCAAATGAGATTTATTGGATGAACAGTAAATGTGCAATATGCATAAAAACGAAATTAGACAGATGCATATATTTTGGCACCCCAATAGAAAAATCACATCAATATTTATTTGAGCTTCCTTTAGCAGATATAACAGCCTCTAGACGCTTCTTATAGCCTGTAATCAGTGTCTGGATTCTGGATGAAGGTATTTTGGACCATTCCTCCCTGCAAAACATCTCCAGTTCAGTTAGGTTTGATCGTTGCCGAGAATGAACAGCCGACTTCAAATCACCCCACAGATTTTCAATGATATTCAGGTCTGGGGACTGGGATGGCCATTCCAGAACATTGTACTTGTTCCTCTGCATAAACGCCAGAGTAGATTTTGAGCAGTGTTTTGGGTTGTTGTCTAGTTGAAATATCATGCCCCGACATAACTTTAACTTTGTGACTGTTTCCCCTACATTATTCTCAAGTCTCTGTTGATATTGAGTGGACTCCATGCGACCCTCAACTTAAACAAGATTCCCTGTACCGGTACTGGCCACACAGCCCCACAGCATGATTTTACTGTGGCTAGGAATTGTTTGTCTTGGAAAGCTGTGTTATTTTGCTGCCATGCACAACGCCCCTTGTTATGACCAAATAACTCCATATTTGTTTCATCAGTCCACAGCACCTTCTTCCACAATGAAGCTGGCTTGTCCAAATGTGCATTTACATACCTTAAGCAACTTTGTGTGTGTGCAGAAATGCTTCTTCCACATCACTCTCCCGTATAGCTTTTCCTTGTGCAAAGTGCGCTAAATTGTTGAACGATGCACAGTGACAATGTTGTAGGTCTTTGGAGGTGGTCTGTGGGCTTTTTTTGACCGTTTTCACCGTCCTTCGCCTTTGCCTCTCCAATATTTTACTTGGCCTGCCACTTCTGGCCATAACAAGAACTGTGCCTGTTAAATACCTTTTCTCATGATTGGATGAACCTGTCTATGGAGTTCAAGGCTTAATGAGCTCACCAAACCAATTGTGTGCAACTGTTGTGTGCAACCGTATAAACCTTTGCGTAGGATTGTATAATGATTTTTTGGTGTTATTCTTCTGTGGCCACCTGATGGAATTAGAAGCATAAAGTAAAGGATTGATAAGCTTCTTTGTGTTACTAAAAGAGAGACAGAACTTCATATATATATAATATAGTTTCGATATATTTACCAAGGATTCTAGTTCCAGCACTCACATATTTATACAGTCTCTGGTAGCAGGCAAGACCTTACTTTGCTTCTGCCCCAGAAATATGTTTAGCAAAGGCACTTCTTTCCTTTACTTCCCATAAAACAAAGGAAAACAGAAACACCACAGCAGCACTGAGACAAAGGAAGAGATGAAATTCTCCCAAGGCAAACATAAGATGGCTTTATACAAGACTGTATTAACACGTTGAATACTTCCCAATCGCCACCCTGTTTTAATTATAGTGCACTACATTTGACAAGACCAGGATCTTTAAATGTCTAGTCGAAAATACTGTACAATATTAATAATAGTATGCAGTGTTGGCCGCACATAATTTGAATATACTGCATCTCTTTTAGTACTCTCTGTCAGTCTTTATTTTGATCTGGACAACAGTGTAATTCCATCAGTTGTGTAACTGTTATGCAGCGCCCTATAAAGAAAACCCCAACCTCACAAACAAGCTAGTCCTGGAAACATCTGTCATTGTGAACATCGATTGTACTTTTCCCTGTCCCTATGGTTTTAACCCCCATGTTTTTACCATAGATGTAATTCCGTGTATAGAAATATGAGCATGAATACAAAACTAAATCATGTGTCCCAAATGGTAGTCAGTTCCCTTTTAAGAGCAGAAGGGTAGAGCTTTTGAACAGAACCCTACAGGCTCTGACTAGGTTCCACCTACTAGGGCGTTTTTCCTAGCCACTGTGCCTCACTTGTTGTTGCTTGCTCTAGGGGCTTTAAGGCCGGTTGTCTGTAAAGGCACTTTGTGATGACTGCTGTTGTAAAAAGGTTTTTATAAAATAAATTTGATTGATTGACCGCATATAGGGGGTAATTTAGCATAGAGTCCTGTAGGTCAGGCGGCGATGGGATCAGTAGGATGAGATTTGTGTTGTTAGCTGGCTTGTGTTTGCTCTTTCAAGACTCTTGAAATGACAGGAAAGCCATCGATACAGACTTATTGTCCTGGAGCTGTGCTAGGTCCAGAACCCACAAGCTCAGCAAAAACTAACAACAGTTAGGACAGGAAAATAAAAAATTAGAAAATAGTGAATGAGAAAACAAGTCAGAGATAAAGACATACAAAGTGAATAGTTAGCCTTGAAACTGTTTCTGCTATTTTGGCTACTGTTTGCAAATGTGGCATTATTGAGGTTAAAGTAGTCCCTGAAAATGGTGTACGTTGTCATGTAGTGTGCCCCATGTAATCAAGACCAACCAAGGTATGTCACTGATTCTAATGAGATAGTATGTACAGATAAATAGCATAGTACACATGCATGCCAAAATCTGAGGTTTAGATTCTAATTTTGTTAATTGCAAAACTCACATACTGCATCTGTAAATGGTTCCATGGAGACAGGACTTAAATTCTGTTATAGGGTATAGATATAAATGTTTCTAATGTTTGTAGAACCTTTTTCTGTCTAAACGCTATCATTCCTAAAATGACTTTTTCAGCAGAAAGCAAGTAGCGTCATTTTGTCAGAGAGACTCATGTGTACTGCTACTTTCATTGATAATGATCAGTTCCTCAAACTGAAACAGTGTGGTTTGTTAGGTTTCTATTGTCTGACATGTTATATAACGCTTGTCTAACAAATACCTGAGAATGTTTTCTCACAAATCAAAAATGAAAAAAGAACAGGAAGGTGCCTGGCTTGTTTTTCTGAACTCTCAGTGGGTTATATGTTGCTTGTGTAAGCATGAATTAAAATATGATTGAAATTTATATAAGGGCTAATATGACATGTTTCTGTTCATAATCCTGTCAGAGTGGTTACAGTACAGCAACAACTGATATTAATGATTTACTGTACATTCAATCAGCATTTTTAATGCAGAGGTGCCATTGATAAGAGGTACCCTGTTTTTTTCCCTCAAAATTCTACAAACAATACCCCATAATGGCAATGTGAATAAAGTGTGTTTGAAATCTTAGCAAATGTATTAAAAATAAAAAATGAAAAAAGCACAATTTTCTAAATGAACTCAAAATTGAGCTCAGGTGCATCCTGTTTCTACTGATCATCCTTGAGATATTCCCACAGCCTGAATGGAATCCACTTGTGAAAAATTTAGTTTATTAGGCACACACCTGTCTATATAAGGTCACACAGTTAACAATGCATGTCAGAGTACAAACCAAGCCATGGAGTCCAAGGAATTGCCTGTAGATCTCCGAGATAGGATTGTATCGAGGCACAGATCTGGGGAAGGGTAGAAAAAAATATCTGCAGCATTGCAGGTCCCAATGAACACGGTGGCCTCCATCATCCGTAAATGGAAGAAGTTTGGAACCAGCAGGACTCTTCTTAGAGCTGGCCTCCTGGCCAAACTGACCAATCAGGGGAGAAGGGCCCTAGTCAGGGAGGTGACCAAGGACCCCATTGTCACTCTGACAGAGATTCAGCGTTTCTCTGTGGATAGAGGAGAACCTTCCAGAAGAACAACCATCTCTGCAGCACTCCACCAATCAAGCCTGTATGGTAGAGTGGCCCGACAGAAGCCACTCCTCAGTAAAAGGCATGTGAGATCCTGCCTGGAGTTTACCAAAAGGCACCTGAAGGACTCTCAGACCATGAGAAACAAAATTCAATGGTCTGATTAAACAAAGGTTGAACTCTTTGGCCTAAATGGCAAGCATCATGTCTGGAGGAAACCAGGCACCGCTCATTACCTGGCCAATACCATCCCTACAGTGAAGCATGGTGGTGGCAGCATCATGCTGTGGGTATGTTTTTCAGCGGCAGGAACTGGGAGACTAGTCCAGATTGAGGGAAAAATGAATGCAGCAATGTACAGAGATATCCTTTCTGAAAACCTGCTCCAGAGTGCTCTGTACCTCAGACTGGGGCGAAGGTTCATCTTCCAACAGGACAATGACCCTAAGCACACAACCAAGATAACAAAGGAGTGGCTACAGGACAACTCAGGGAATGTCCTTGAGTGGCCCAGCCAGAGCCCAAACTTGAACCCGATTGAACATCTGTGGAGAGATCTGAAAATGGCTGTGCACTGACACTCCCCATTGAACCTGATGGAGCTTGAGAGGTCCATCAAAGAAGAATGGGAGAAACCGCCCAAAAATAGGTGTGCCAAGCTTGTAGTATCATACTCAAAAAGACTTGAGGCTGTAATTGCTGCCAAAGGTGCTTCAACAAATTATTAAGCAGAGGCTGTGAATACTTATGTAAATGTCCTTTTCTCATTTTTTTATTTTTAATCTTTAATACATTTGCTAAGATTTCAAACACACTTCTTTCACATTGTCATTATTGGGTATTGTTTCAAAATGGTAATTGGCTGTCTACACCAACATTTTCTAAGATAAACATTTCCTTTCATGTACAATTATTTAACACTGTGAACATGTGTCTAATGTTACAGTAAATTAAGACACCCTTAAAAGCTAGATGGTGCATTAAAGGGAGGGTTGTAATGTCTTTAACCAGCCAGAAAAAACAAATCTCTATACATGGGCTCTACATTTTGCATTAATCACCTTCATGCAAATATCCCATAAAATCTTGCGACCATTTTCAGCTGAAGCATTTTATATGGTAATACACCCTAGCTCATCTTTTTCCTCCGGTCTCTCTCTACATTTTCTTTTCCACCTTTGCGTTTAAGTATTCATAAGCCCTCTTCACTTTTGATTTAAACTGTTTTTTATTTAGTTGAAGACTTGAGGGTCCCTTTTGTGATAGCAAAATTATATATCAATTTTTTTCCTTCCTTTCATAGTTGTACATGCTCTTGTGTTTTTCCTAAGGAGTTATCAGCCTTCTTATTTGATCCAGTACCACTGTGATAACATTTTAACTCAGCAGTTCCGTCATTACAATATAACAACGGTGTGTACTGCCATCTACTGGACATGTGCAGAGTTTACAATAATCTTAACTATTGGTTACATGGTAAAATTACAGTACATTATAATCCTCAATAATCTCTTTTCACTGACGACCTATGTCCTTTCTCTGGATTTAGATTCAAGTCACCAAGCTAGGTGATTTCACATTCTGACCTCAATTTTGAGGCCTGTTTTAAAAAAATAAAGAAATCTCATCACCACCTGTTATTGCTTATAAAATATTGTCAAAGTGCCTACATTTCTCTGCTATGCAACAATAACACACTTTAAACCTGTAAACTGACCAGAAAGCACATATATAATGTTGTTAAATTCCCTGCTTTTCTGTGTAATCTTTTCAATTTTTTAAAAGTAATAATTTTTAAAGCACTATTTGGCCTTGCATGCAAATATGTGGATATGTGCCGGGAGGTCCCACTACTTTACTGACACCTATGATGTGAAAACCAATGTGGTTTTATTTTCATTCATCACAATATTATGTTACATTAATGTCCATAATAGTGTGCAGTGGACATTTGGATGTATAGCATGTTCCTGTAATTGTAAATATTATAATTTATGTGCTTGACAAATACAATTTCATGATAGTTAACATATTTTAATTATGGTAATATATACATAGAGTTAAGTATTCTCAAACATACTGTATGTATATTTTCTGGACCACCAAAAGTCACAGAATTCTAGAAATCACCATTACATTTTTATATTATTATTTCTTCTTAGCTGTGCCTCCTTGGTGTTAGCCAATCTATATTTATTCATCATTCCTGCTACATTGGTCTCTTTAACTGACAATTTTGATTACGTAAATAAACATTTGTTTTGTAAAGCACCTTGATATGCATTTCCTTCTAAGAAATGTGCTATGTAAATGAAGTTTCATGTAATCCATCGTAATGTTTTGCTTATGTTTATTTGGTGTACTTGCTGCGTCACATGAACTCGCAATCAGAGTTTGATTACAAGACCTTAAAGAGCCCCATAAATGCTTACTGCCAAGGAGGGTGAGCATCAACCTGTGTTTAGTGAGGTCCCTAAAGGTTATTGTACCAAATGAGATAATGTTTTGTACCCACAGAAGGGTGACCTCACTCCCTAATACTTCTTTCCAAATCGAAGTATGAATCATTATATCAAATAAAGAACAAACACATTTTTTTTCCAAAACTAAGAGCAGCAACAGTGACACACTGGTTGCTATGCTGGAGGCCATAATTATGACTTGTGTAATAGTGTGTTGTTTGGAACACTGACATCACTGCACTCCTGATTAGAAGCCTGGGTACCAGTTAGACCCCTGGGCTGTCTTCTTTAGTTTCTCCAAATACGATAGATCTGCCTGGCCTCCATGGGTCCTTATAGCCAAACGTAAATAAAACTCTCATCCTGTACCTCACCGTATTTCACTGTGACTCAACTGAAAGGTCCTTCAACCAAGAATCACTATTGGTCTCTGGACTAGTGTGAGGCTGTATGTGCGAAGTGTGAACATAAAGCTGTATGTGTGAAGCGTGAACTTAGAGCTGTATGTGTGAAGCGTGAACATAGAGCTGTATGTGTGAAG
>JACXGM010037050.1:0-11217 GCA_016801145.1 Umbra pygmaea
CACATTATGAGGGGAAGTTATTATTTTCTTATAACTACTGTAGAATGGTGACATTTGCTACATTCCTAAGTGTCTAAGCTTTCTGTAGATATATAACATGTATATATAACCTAGCAATAGGACTTGTGAACCAGTTTTTGGGGGTGGTGGGGGGCAGAAATCTCCCTGTGGCGGGAGAGTGCTCCCTAAGTAGTTAAACGGTTAAGAAGTTTTTTTTTATTTTTTACGTATATATAGCCTATACTAGTTAAATGACGTTGCGCGTTGACACGCGCAACCAGAGCCTGGCGCTTCGTTTTGAAAGGTGGGGAGATATAGGTAAGGAGCGAAATATACCGGCTGTCTGTTTTGCGTCTGCAACGCGTTCTTCATTTAAAATGACAACCCTTGGACATTTATGATGACTGTGATATTAACTTGCGCTTTCATTTTTTCATGTACAGAAACGTATAACGCTATCGTATTGGGAAGCATATATTATTTTATCGGCTATAATTCATCATGCTCCTGATGCATATGCATTATAGCCGACAAAATAATGTTACCTTAAAAACAACACACACAGTGAATGACAACATGCACTTTATTTTCGGAGAGGACCATAATGGTAATTTCAATTAAATGGGTGCGCTCGGCAGATATTGTTAAGTTAGTATAAGCGTTATCAACATTTTGTTTGGTGTTAATGAAATATAGCCCTTATATTTGCAGTAAGCCTCCTGTAAGCCACAACCTTGTTTCAGATTGTGACCGACTGTTTTCATTCTATAATTTGACAACTCGGTAAACACTGCATCAAGGCTACTTTCCTTTGATTGAAAACAGAAAGTGAAAACGTCTACGACAAATGTTCTGCGACAATATTTTGGTTGGTGTGGACTTTACGCCAGTGTAGTTTGGTGAAACCAAACATCGACACAGCTTTAGTATGAAACTAACTAGTTTCATCGTATCGTTTAGTGTGGACTTTGCACCCGAGTGAACTTATACACAAAGCTGGTGCACCCGGCAGCTGTTGTTGATCTGTTCAGTATGCTGTTTAGACATTAAAACAAATCCGTTAAAAATCTTTTTTGTATAATTAACGGGTTACAGACACTTGTCAATTCATTTTTTTTTAAGCCAATTGAATCTTATATTATTATCAGTTAACGGTTAATAATCGTTTGACGAGTTCTGGTTGTCGGTCAGGAAAATAACCCGAAATGAGCATCCCTAAGCACAACACCAACAAATGCTTCAAGTGGTTTCCCGAAATTCAACTGAAAATGCAACTGATAATGAGCTCCAGTCTCCAAATAATTCAACCCCTTCATGGCAAGCATTTTAAGTACTTAGTAGAGAACCCTTTTGCTGTTATGCCCTGCTGCAAACAAGATGCACAGCCAGACACTAGCAATCTGTCAGCGTTCCTGAGGAATCTTATCCCATTTCTCATGAGCTATGGCCTCCAGCTCAGTAATAATATGTTGGATTTTCTGTTGGATTTGGGGAAAACACTGAAATTAAATATTCTTGGGAGGATATTCTCATTTAAAAATCTGGGGAAAGACCTATACAACCTAAAAGCCTTCTTTAGATGTTTACTCAACCTTAAAGACATTTTAGGTTCATATTTGAGTCAGTAGGGTCTTCAAACTGTCCATGAGAAACTTTCAAATGCAGTTCTTTAAAAAACAGTACACTTTCACGTTAGAGTTGGCGTTAATCTCAACTCATCTTCCTTGATAATCTTGTATTGGTTCCCACATAGTTTTATTGTTTAGTTACCTTTCAGTGTGTACAGCAGCCATAGCAACAGACAGAATCCTTCAAACAAATTATACTAATTCTAAGGGTGTGTATAAATCAATTTTTCCCCTTCACAGTAGATTTGTATTGGAATTTTCACTAGCAAACAGAAAATCAATAGATCATTCTATTTTAAACTAAAGTGTTACTTGTGATCAGCCCAGTCAGTCAATCAGGTCTATGCCACATGCAGAACTGAGTTTAGACAGGCCCTGCAAGTCAGCAAATATTTTCTCCAGAAGACGGTGTGGATAGGTAATTTGGTGAACTACCTCTCCTTTTCTCTTCCTTTTGGCTGAGCTGAAACAGGAAGCTTTCAGGCTGCTGGGCATTCCCCCGGGAGTAGGGCAGGGCATCAGGCCCAGGGAAAGAAGGCGGTTGGAGGGCTGCGAGCATAAAAGGAAAGGAGCGAGTAGGAGTGTGACAGGGTGAATGGCTGCAGGTAATAAAAGGAGCATCCTAATACGTCCTTCTCCTCAAGCTTGCACTGACTCTACACTTTCTGCACCTAAAAGCGAAGGGATAAGCTTAAGGGATTTTCCTTATACCAGTCATTTTCTCATACATCAGTTAAGGGTGAATAATTGCAAACTTTGCAAGGAAGAAAATATAATTCGGCATAGCCATTTGCTAATGCCTGGATGGAATTCCAAATACCAGCCCTAGTAGCTTTTCCCAAGAATGTGCAGAAAATCGAAAATGGGTAGATACGTTGAACTCTATCCAGCCATCAGATTTATGAGCAGGCAAAATAAAATAGAACAGTAGCATTCAAATCCTTTCAAAGTCAGGAACATCTAGGGCAGTGGAAACCAAAACTGCACTTGAGGCAACTTAGAACAATTGACAAATGTGTTGTAGCTTAAATTAGTTCAGCTGATTCTCCCATTCAAACTGCTTGATAATTTACAAGTTTAATGAAATTTGCTACATTCTGAAACAGATACAATGTGCAAAATACAGAGTAGTGTGTGTGGGACCCTGCCCGATTGGCAGAAATTTATACTCAGTTGTTTGCAATTGTCCCATGGGACTAGCTGAACACCCTGTTTTAAAAAAATATATATTTCACCTAATACATGCACAGTACAGGGAAATAAAGGAATAACGTGATGGTCGTCTTACCTGTGGGCGACAGAGAGGAGGAGCGATCCTCGCTCTGCTGAGGAGACAGTGGAGTCCCAGCAAAGAGCAAACGGAAAGAGAGGGAGAAACTTGAGTTAATTGTTTCCCTCTTAAAATATGAGTGAGGAACAAAACACTCGTGAATAAATGGTTGTCTTGGCTGTCCTTGGCTATCTCATCCTTCTTCACTGGCACAAGAGATCACAGATATGGAATATGTGTGGAAACAGCATGCACATACAGACTGCAAAATTAGCCTAATGATCTCGACAGTTTGATACGCACTAAAGTTTTGCCACTATGTTAAGGAAATCATGAATCAAATACTAAGTAAAATCTTATCTACAAAAACATAGGTCATCACACGGTCACCACACATGCATTAATTCAGAACCTAAACATCACTGAACACTGACCAGTGTTCAGGAATATGCTCTACAATTTAAAGCAGAAGTAAATAAAGAGGAAAATGCACTGAAAGGCTGAAATGGGCAGTACCTGCAGCAGAAAGGAGGGGGCAATATCAGCTGGATGAGAAAGACACCCATCTATAGACATCCCAGACCCAGAAAGGGACTAGGAATCGGAAAAGAGATGGAGAGCAAAGCAGGACAAATAAAAAAGATGGAAAACAATGGTTTTATCACATTAAATGGTATTTAAAAAACAAAAATAAGGAAAAGCATTTCTGTTCTAATTATTTCCGTTCTAATTATGCTTTTAAACAAAAGTTTGACTTGGGTACATTAACAAAAAGACCCTAGGTTGCATTTTGGTGAGAGTTACGCTTTAATTCTCTTGGATCAACCGTTAAAGTTGCCAATTCAGATTTGTCCATTGGACTGTCAGGTGTTTAAGCATGACTCTTCAGTCCAGAGTGTTTCGACTGGTCCAGCGTAAATGGAAACCCACTTCATAAAGCTACCAAGGAACAGTTTCAATATCCTTTTGGACATGTAGGCGATTTTCAAAAACTTACTCCAAAAAAATATTTTATTTTTTAAGTGTTTATAGCATTGTCAACATAAGTGTTTGTTATTCACCTGCTTATGACTGCCTGGCCTCCTCTTTATTGTGTTGGTGTTAGTGTCTATCTCAAACACCATGAGAGGCTGGTACTCACTCTAACATGGAGCCAGTAAAGAAAGGATGAAAAGAAGGAATGATGTGAAAGGTAAAGTGATAAAAAGAAAATGAGACAATTAAAATAAATTAAATTAGTAAAAAAGAGATGACAGAAAAAGGAGGTATCAGATGGAAAAGAGACATAGAGGAAGAGAAGAGAGGGGTTAAGTGAGGACAATGGTAGGCTGGTTACAAAACAGCACGATGAACGAGATAAATGGCTGTACCCTTCAGAATCCAGTCAAAAGTAGGGCACTAGAGATTGGGGTCCCATTTTGGACACATTCTGGAGCAGATTATTGAAAGAGGGATTAGAGTTAGAAAGCAAGAAGGAGATTGTTAGGGATCCCAGCTGAACCTCACTCAGGGCCGATCAGCTAGCAGGGTTTTAACTTTTTTTTAAATATTCATTACTATTTTTTTACCCCACCCAAATTCTCATTACCAATTCCCTTTAAGCCTTGTCTTGTCGGCAACACCTTCTAGCAGGCTTTGACCACTAGATTACCACATCAAAACTAGGAATGGGGATCGTTAAATTTTATTGATACTGATACCATTTTCGAGACTGCTTAAAGATCCGAGTCTTTATCGATACCATTATCGATACTTTTCTATTATTTGGTGGAAAGACAAGACGACAATAAATTATATATATTAACAGAACTATTATTGCTTTTATTGCAAAAACTGTGAGTCTGTGACTATTTGATTTAATGGTTATCAAAACAACAAAAAGTGCCCAAAGTTTATTTAAGATCACACAATAATGTTAGGCTAATTACATGGGAGTTAACGAAGGACCAATAGCTTTGTACGTAACTCGGGGTCGGGGGCATGGTCAAATTAAAATTTGCCTCAGATTCGGCCCAGTTGGGATTTCAACTGACAACATTCCAACTAAAGTCTGGGCATTTGGGAATGTTGTAACAAAACTGGAAGATGGCGCCTGTGTGTTCATCCTGCCGTCTGTTGCTCTCCTGGCTTGTCCTCTGTTTGCTAGCCATGTCTGTCTCCTGCTCTACGCGTCTGGTCTACGCCCGACAAGCTCTCCTTGACATCCACCTTTCTGCTGTAGACTCACTCACTAATTCACAATCCTTCGACGTGGACTGTCCCTGCTACAAATCGCACAAGCCTCTCCGATCTATCTCCCTGCATGATATCCGCCACTGGCCACTCATCTCCCTGCGGAGAAAACAAAAGAAGTTTAACTCCCTTCTCAAAACTGGTTCAACCGATGTATTAGTGGACGTGGGGATGGGATCATAACCATTTTAAATAACTCTCATCACACTGCCGCCTTGTCCATATTGCACCTTTTCCAGCTTTGAAGCTCAACTCCTCCACCTTGACTGGAACGGTCCCGTATGTCTAGCGGTGATCTATCGCCCTCCTCACTCTAATAAGGATTTTATTCAGCATTTTACTAAGTTTATCTGCAATATTGCCACAAACTATGACCGCTTTCTATTGGTGGGCGATTTTAATATTCATGTATGCTGCCTCTCAAATCCCTTGGCGCAGGTGTTTATTAATCTAATAGCTGCTTTTAATCTATCACAGTGGATTAAAAACTCCACTCATATCCAGGGCCACACATTGGATCTCGTATTATCCTATGGACTTGATGTCAGTGACATTGTTTTTTCAGATCCTCTGCTTTCTGATCATAAACCGATTTTCTTCTCTCTGTCCCTTCCAGAGCTCTTCCAGCTCACTATTGCACCTATTACCTTTTCACGGTTCTACTCCTCACAGTTTAGCACTAATTTCGATCTGTGCTTTACTGAACTTTATTCACAGTTGCACCTAGACCAACCACTGCCTGATCTGGATGTGGATCAACATCTCAGCCTTTTAAGCTCTGCTTGGCTCGAGGTTTTAAATGTAACTGCTCCCCTAAAGCCTCACAAGTGCAAACTGAAATCTGAAATGTGGCATAACTCTGACACTCGTCACCAAAGACAAATCTGTAGAAAGGCTGAACGCAAATGGAAATGGGACAGGCTACAGGTCTCAATCCATAAGTTCAAAGACTCCCTCACTGCATACCAGAATGCTGAAAAATCTGCAAAAGCAGCTTATTTCTCAAATTTAATTGAATCTAACCACTCCAAACTTAAGGTCCTGTTTTCAGTCATTCAATTTGTTATAAACCCTTCTGTTAACACATTGTCTGGTGCCTCAGAGGCTCTATGTGACGACTCCTTAAGATCTTTTATTAACAACATCACTAAAGTATGCTAAAGTAGCATCTGTCCTAATTCATCTATCCCTCCGATCTCAACACCTGTTGCCGGCTTTTGGGAGGTTTTTGATCCTATCAACCTCGAGTCACTGAAGGAAATGATTGTCAAGCTCAAACCAAGGTGGGAAATTAACCTTTTTGTCTACCAGCCACAGTGGCTGGTGGATGCCAAAATTTTACCAGCCACTTCGATTTTTTACCAGCCACTTTTCCCAAATTCAAATACATAAAAGAAAACATTACTATATTCTATATTGCTTCAATACATTAAATTCACTATGAATACATAATAATTTAGGTCAATTACTAAAGGGACATTTAGTGAAGACAAGTCTGAGGTGAATAATTTTCAGATAATTTACCTATTGTGCTAATCTGTTTGCTAATTGTATGTCCTAATACCATATTTTAATCAGCTACTTTTTAATCACATATGCAACAGTAGGCAATTTCAACTTTGATAGGTGTAAAACTTTACTATTGTAACACCTGACGTACGCCACAATATTTACACATTTTTAAATTCAGTTTCTAATAATCTGTTTGGAAAACATCTGGGATAACTAATAAAAATATTGAAGCATTGGTTAAATGATTTACATTTCAGTCATTTAGCAGAACCTCTCATCTAGATTGATTTAGAGTAACTAAAGGAACACTACATTTACAATTTAGTCATTTAGCAGACACTGTTATTCAGAGTGATTTACAGTAACTACAGGAACACTACATTTACAATTTAGTCATTTAGCAGACACTCATATCCAGAGTGATTTACAGTACATTAAACACAGGGGCATTCTTCCTGGAGCAATTTAGGTTGAAGTGCCTTGCCCAAAGACAACAACATTTGGCACAGCAGGGAATCTAACCAGCAACCTTCTGACTACTAGTCCGACTCCCTAACCACTGAGCCATCTGACCCCCATCAAAGTTGCAAGTGCTTCTTCAATAATGAAACGAATCATAATACAACATTAAATATAGGGCTGCAGCTATCGATTCTTTTTGTAATCGATCGATTAATCAATTAATCGGATATATTTTGTTGTTTAAAACACATAAGAAAATGTATCCGATTAATCGATTAATTTGGCTACAAAACTAAGCCTATTTATTGCAATTTTTACCCATTTAGTATGTATAAGTACCCTGGAAATCCAGAGTTCTCGCGAGAGCACAATTTGAATTTGCTCTGCAAGTTACTCTGGCACAGAGTAATTCTGCTAATTAAATATGCCCTTGTAGCCAAGCTGCACCAATCACATCGGTGTATCGGATATAGGCGTGCCAGAGGCGTGTTAAACAGATGACGACAGCGCTGCGACATCGAAGTCATTAGTAAACAAGATCACTATGGATGAACACCAGTTGTTTAAAACAGCTTTGGCCACTACAATGAACGAGTTAGACTTAACTTTTTGATTTTTTGCCGAACTGATACGGCAAGAGTTTTATCTACCAGTTAGCTCCGCCATAGGGGCTTAGCGAAAAACCACTGGTGATAGGTTGTAGTGTTATCTAACTGCGTACAGTGAGATTTTCAAATGCATGCTTGGTGCCGCCCCTCGAGTTGGGTCATTTTCATTACTCGATGCCAGACCCTTATATCCTTCGGATTTGGGTCTGGATTTTTACAGGCTAGTTATAAGTGCCAGTGCCAACAATTATATAAAAATACAGTTAAGTCAACTTACTGTAAAACATGTATAACATGTAAAACTATGATTACAAACTTAAATAGTAAAGGCCATTTGGCATTAGTTTTGTCTTTATAAATACAACATTACAAAAAAGGATCAAGACCAGTTGCTTCATTGCAGTTTGGTACGGCAGAAATACATACATTCATTTTCAATAGAAAGCTGCATTTGGCTTGCATCACTTGCATTGCATTTTAGGAGAAGCATCTGTTTCGAAAAATCGTACGGATGCTTTAAATTGCATGCGTTGGTGACACCTACTCATAGTTTAGCTTTGAAAAGGGGAATGTTTTATTGCAAATATGGATTTTGTTAAATAGAAAAAGAACAGCATTTTGTTTTTTACTTAGGCTAGTTGAAGTATATTAGCATGTTTTGTAGTATTGTATTTTTTGTTAATTGAAGATGTTCTATGCTTAATGACTTTGGTTGCTGATTTTAATGTCTTTCCCAAAAGTACGAGTGGATCTGGAGAAGCATTTGTTGCATTTGGCAGACGTGACAAACAAACACGGTCTCGCAAAGACTGCAATACGATATTTGTTTCTCCATCACGTCCCGGTATATACAGTGAATGCATGTTGAAATTATTGTTGCGTGGCTACATAAAAGTTTAAGCATATGTGATGCATTGCCGCAATTGGTCTGACTGGCGCGTGAGAGAGACGAGGGTGCATGCATGTGTGTGTGTGTGTGTGTGTGTGTGTGTGTGTGTGTGTGTGTGTGTGTACGTCTAGGGGTTCTTTTATTAGGCTATAATCTCTTCCAGTTGAACGTGAATATGTTTACTACTTAAAAACATCAAAGCTGAACGTTATATCTAGTCAAACCGCATCACGACATCGCTACAAATACAGTATGGGATTAAAATCAGTAAACATCAATGTATAGGCTTAGGCTACGTTACCTTGTTTCAGCGACGCTTGGTGACACGGAGTGGATGTTTGCGGTTCATATGCTGAATCATTTAAGTCGTACTGTTGTGGTATGCCAGGTCTACATTGCAGTAGACACATTGCACCTTGTTCTCTTCCTTTTTAAGTTTGTAATGATCCCAAACTTTAGACGTTTTCTGCCGTTTATGGACATCTTTATTCTCCGCAATCGCGCCAACTAAATTCATAATTGTATCACGAGCTATGGTGTGCTTCCTGAACATTGAACAACGGTCCGTGTGAAACAATTAGATCCCTGCGCGTAACTTATAGTGCGTGTCATAGGAATTTAACGAGGCTTCGAGGCAGAGTTTTTGCCTCGAGGATTTTTTGTAATCGAGTTAATCGAGTAACTCGATGAATCGTTTCAGCCCTAATTAAATATAATAAGAAACCATATTATGGCAATGTAAGATACTTGAATTAGAACCTGTTGTTATAACAGTGTTGTTAGTGCGCGTGTTAATGTCTCTGGTAAAACGAGAGCGGCGTTTCAGAATATAATCATTATCGCAGACTAAACGAGTGATTTTAGTGACAGCTGAATCATCCAATGAGCGTTTAGCATTCCTCGCTGTTTGTGTGTGATTTTCTTTTTTCGATAACATAAAATCATATCATATTCACATCATCTTCCCCATATCTGTAAATATACACGTTTTGTCCATGAAAATTTCTATATTGACTTAATCTAGCCTCCTCGAGCTTAATACTGGGAACTAAATTGATTTGCTTTTCTTTTATACCGCACTATGTTTATGGTACCGCAGCTGAAGGCTGGAGTTCTCATAGACTAGCTCCGCGAAAACCAATGAAATATGCACCTCGACAGAAGTGCGTCTTTCATGGTTAATGAGTAAGCTTCCGCATTTTTGTCCAACGCGTTTATCTCTAATCCAAAACAAGTAATGTTTAAAGTAGCCAAATAAAAAAAACGTATTATATGTTGTACAATTCACCCGTCAGAGTGGCTGGTAGATTGGGAAAAGTTACCCGCCAATGTGAAAATCTGGCAGGTGTTAATTTCCCACCCTGGCTCAAACCGTCATGCTGTCCTATGGTTATTATCCACCCGAGATATTTAAAACGTATCATTGAATCAGCTGGGCCTGGTATGGTTATCTTTAATCAACAAGAGTTTCAAAACTGGCTCTGTTCCTGCCAATCTTAAAGTGGCCATGGTCACACCTCTGCTTTAGAAGCCTTCACTAGATCCCTCTGTTTTAAAAAATATTCGACCCATTTCGGTTTTAACTTTCATTTTTAAACTATTAGAGAAAACTGTGTTATGAACAATATATTTTTTGTCAACAATAGTATTTTTGAGGTCTTTCAATTAGGGCTGGGCGGTATGACCAAAAATGTATATCACGGTATGTCAAAATTCTACCGGTTTCATGGTATATTACGGTATTTCTTTTTTCATGCATAAGTGTTCCCAGCATTTTCTACAGTTTAAGAGAGGAATTATTGCAGTAGATTGACTTAGGATGGTCTATTTTACTGTCATGATGAGTGAATATTGTAGAATAATTCCACACTAGTAGCCTACTGTATTTTAGTGAATATACTTCACGTGATATGCACATTTTTACAAACGCTTTATAACACTTTTACGAGCAGACAGTAATAATCAGTTGGCCAAATCCCTAGACTTAAAAAGTAAATGCAGTTATGAATGCTATAGTGTTTCATTATCTGAAAACCGTGAACGAATACAATATTCATAATTTTATTAATTGTAGCATTATTCTTACGATGAAAGAGTTGCTTTATGCACAGCAGACTTCGTTTTCACTGTAAAATATACATGTAGCTGTTTTAGAGACAAGATAATAATTTAAACTAGACGCGTGTAAATTCAATTATTATAGAGACCATCGGAATTCGAACAGTAACTAACAAACTATCGGTTGTATGCTTTCACTGAAGACAGAAAGCACAATTGACCTATCGCCGGCCCCTCCCCCAAAACTGCCATTGTCCAATCACACATCATAGCAACCGTTACAATGTGAGCAGGTCCGACAAAAATTGACTCCAAGCAGGACGGTAAAGCGGTGTGCCAACGGCATTTGTAAATCGGAAATTAGATACCCCGAGAGATTGTCTGGAGGAGTTGTGTTCTTTCCCTTCCCAAAGCCGATAACACAACGTGAGCGGTGCCTACAATGGATAAAACAGTGTGGACGGCTCCACTCCCAGTTAAATGTGTCTAACATTACGAAGCATAAATACGTCTGCTCAAAGGTAAGGCTAACAGCTAACTAGTTACCGTGTTGTCTAG
>JACXGM010037051.1:0-11216 GCA_016801145.1 Umbra pygmaea
ACCTAAACAGCGATCAATATTAACCAAATTTATCTCTCAAATTGCTCATCATAACCACTGAAAATTATAAAAACAACTAACCCAAATTCCAATTATTTTATATTTTTTTTATTTTGCTGATCCGAAAAATGATCCGATCCGTGACTCTGATCCGAAAACCGATCCGATCCGTGAGTTTCATGATCCGTTGCACCCCTAGAAATGACCCCTATCATCTGCCCACAAAAGGGTCACAGAGGGTGTTAACTGATAAGTGATGATGTCTAGGTTCAGCCCTAAGATCGCTCACAAAAAGCAGACAGATTCAAAGATTTCTGATCTCACTTGAACCAAATGCTGACTCCATTAAACATAGAGGAACTGAACGAGTAATGTTCCTTCTAAATCCTGCTGTGTATGTTTCATTAAGGAGACTCCAGAAGTCCATTTCCATTTTATTCAAGGCTTGGCTTACAGAGGAGACTTTCAATAGCAGTGGAGTGTGTAAAATCTGCCCTTATGTACTCCAGGAAACAGTTCATCTCACCACCGCAGTTATAGCAGAAAGACAAGATTGTTTGTGTATGGTGTGCTTTGATCCAGAGACAGACAGCGTAACCTTAGAAGGGCAAAGGGTAAAAGGTATCTCCTAGAATGGCCTACATTGCTGTTGTCTACAATATATACAGACACAATATAATAGTTAAGTGTAGCACACTACCCGACAATAAATTATATAAATAGTGGTGAGCAGGTTAATCACAGGTTCATCACAGTGGCACCACTTGGCTCAGATAAAAATACTTGAAGTGTGTAGGCTGCAAAGTTTAGATAAGGGTTGAGCCAATAGGACTGCCTTTATAGGGCAGCTGTTATAGAAAATTGAAAATGTTGCTGAAGCAATCCATTTGCAAAGGAAAAATAACAGTAAGGATGAACATGCAGACGTCAGTACAAAAAGAACACATTCATTTCGAGCAAATTATTTTCAGAGACTAAGAATCTACATCCTCCCAAGGTTGAGTCTGGACTGACAGATGCACGTGTTTACTAAAACGGTACGCATCAGGTCGCAGAGTAATGGATATCAGTAATCACTTCGGCTCATCCAGTTTAACCCCCCAAAAAGTAATCCTTTCTTCTTTGTTAGGAACCACAATGCATGCAACTCACAAACACATTTAATTGCCTGGAACATCATCAAAACACAAATCAATTTAATCTGGTGTAAAGGAACTCCAGCAGAGAGGGAAAGCAATGGGAGCGAGGTGGCGCTTCGACTGCCCAGACAGTACATGACAGTTGGACTGCACGGCTTCCTATAATAGGAGCCAAGATTAATATGGCTCAGATCTCTATCTTACAACAGCATCCTCTGAGGGAGAGCCGCCGTGCTTCTGTGTGACTGTCCGGGGGACGGGGTCTGCTGAAATACAGCAGCATGTTTTATTTCTCTCTCTCCAACTAGAAACTCTGTCTCTGCATCTGAAATATTTCTCTCACTCACTCCCTCTCTTCTCTGTACAGTATCTGAATGCAATTGTCATTATAGTAGAATAATAACCTATTCAAAAGGTATAATGCCAGATGTTTATATTTGTCCTATTCCACACACATATTGTATTTTATATGAGGCTGCTATTATACAATCCAATATTTCCCAGAATGTATTTAAGAATACCTAAATCAATATATTATATTGTAAAATAAAGAAAATCTCACTCTGGAGCCATCTCTGAGGCAGTGCATGCAGCTGTCTTTAAAGAACCCACCTTCACAAGCATTGGTGTTAAGAGCAATGTACCGACAAAGAATGTGGATCAAGCTCATTCTACTGGAGCTTCATGAGCTTCTATTTCATTCTACTTGAGCTTGATGAGTTTCAAGTTCATAGTTTTTGAGATCCAGGACCTTTTAATAACATTTTCTGGAGCTCGATTAGTTTTAGGTCAATTTTAATGGACCTATGTGAGTTTTTCAAAACATGATGGAGAGCTAAAATTTTAGATATCTTCTATATTGTACATCTCGCTAAGCTGGTCTACTTGTAATATTGCTCACTCAACCAGTATGTTTCACACATTTTGGAGGTGAACGCATCCCCCAAACAAACAACCTTGATTTCGCTTGCAAGCCAACCACTCAAATTTTGGTGACAAAATCAAGGCAGTTCTTTCCAACAATCCACCTGTCCACCATAGGCGGAACTGAGCCAATTTGTGCCACACTGATGGACTCATTTGTTGGTGTGCCACAACCCAGGATTTACATCAGGCAGTAAGGTATAACACTGTTTCAAAACTATTACCAATATTTATGTTTTATTGGGCTATTATTGAACTTTGTGTAGCTAATCATAGCGAATAATACTAATAAAACTACACTGATAAGGCCTATGCTTATTTCAATAGTATATAAAGCCTCCTAGGTTTTGTACAAATGTATTTTTATTTATTCATTTTTTATGTTGTATTTTATGAATATGGTTTAGAATGTTTGTATTATTGTTGTATTATTGTCGCAACCATGATTTATGTCAGATTAGGTTCCTGTCACGAGCGCAACCAAGTGAAGAAAGGTGGAGGCATATGCATAGTCATAATTGATCATTCTTTTGAATAAAAAACTATAGCAAACAGGTGAACATGAAAAAATGACTGTCAAAGACATCGGTGAGGGAGTTGGATTGGAATGAATGTGCCGAAGAAGGGCATTTGTGCCATCTGGCACATCAGCCTCAATGCCTCTCTATGACGTGGCGGTGGAGGCGTGAGCGTTCCGTGCTCAACAGATCCCTCTGACAGCCTGAGTATTCAAACCATCAACCTTTTAGTTATTTTCCCAATACTCTAAACACTTGGATACCTTCCACCTAATCTCGTCCCCAGGCTCTGTTCCTCTCAATGTTGGCCTTGAGGCAGGGCATTAATCAAGCAAAAAAATTTTTGTCATGGTTTATATTATATGTCTAAATCCAACAGCAACACAACGGACATATGGGGAAGGATGTTGTGAGAAATGGATAGTTTAAGTTTACCATTTGATTGGTGCCGCCGATTTCAGGCGATAGCCCAAGGCCACATTTAAAGCGCTGGTCCACCAAACCCTCCACGAATTGGGCAGATGTGTCTGGGAATGAGATTACCGGCTGCATTTTTCAGAACTCCTTGGGCTCTCTCTTATTCTCTCTGTCTCCGTGGTTTAGTATCTCTGCTAAAAATCAATTATTAATCAATCAACATGCACAAACGCCTTTGCAAATGTATTGCAGAGCAGTCAACATTTAGTACATCAATAGGCTATAGCCTATATGACTCTAACATATCCGAGTCTTGGCATGCTGATTTGAGAAAAGCAGGAGCTTCATCAATATTTCATAAGCAAATAAATATGGTGTCATATCTGAGCTTATCTGTGCTGTATGATTACATCTCTATATTTTCCATTATCAAATCTAACAGCACAAGAAATTAGTTTACGCATGTCAGAGAGGTATACTGATGCTAATCATTTCAGCTTTTCATTTGTAATCACAATATTACTTGAGTTTCCAAGGCCCACATCGGTTGTGTCAGAGGTTGGTTCAGCTGCCTCCAGTGCACATGTACTGCTGTAGCATGGATTGGAATGTGGCCCACTGCTCTTTGAGAAAAAAAACGAAGAAAACTTTCGCCACTTTCCCGTCCAACAAAGCATAACGTACAATAACATATATCTCTTTCTATATACAGTATAAATGCAATACTGTGCAAAAGTCAGAGTCACGTAAATATGAAAAAAAAACTAAATAACAAAATAAAAGTGTCTAAATATAAAATGAATACTGTAAAGAACAATAAAAAGTAAAAGAAAAAACACTAAACTCTTTCCTGTGCCAAACCCTGTGGTGTGGTTGTCCTCTGCTCAGTTAATTCCTTCTACACCCAATTCTGTGACAGTTCTTCTGGTTGGTTCTATCAATGCTTTATGTTATTGATCATTAGCACCTGCTTGTTAGCTTTGTTTCAACATGTACTAACCTATATAGTATAAAATAATCTGATTTCTATCTAAAAAGCGTTGTGTTATATATTTGTAACATTACATGTTTGCTAATCCAAAAATTGTCATTTTCTACTGACAAACTAACGCAGGAGACAAATAAAAGAAACAATTACAACACAATTTGTGTCTGGTGTGCCTAAGATTTAGCAAAGTACTGTATACTAAAAAAACAATGTCTCCTAACCGTTCTTAGAAATTGCATTAGTCAAAATACAGTTGAAATGAGAAAATATGAATATATAATGAACATCTAATGATAAAACACAAACATTTTCTTAAAGGTATACAGTTATTAAAAAATATAATAGTATATTTACAAATGACATGTATTTTATAGCAATAACAGATAATATCTGCATGATATTTCCTAAAACGGTAAAACAAATCAAAAACAAAATATATATTATTTTGCACATCAGAGGAGCTTAAGCAGCATTCCACAGAGATAGGAGTTTGTTTGAAATTGCTGACAGTCAGTCTGGTGGAAAAGGAAGGAAAGAGGTGAGGAAGAAACATTTTTTAATCACTAATAACCCTGCCATTCAACAGACAGGATGAGAGGGAATTTCATTTATCCTCTGCTCCTATGATTAGCTTTATCTGCTGTCTATTTTTATTATCCATTCATTTTACTTATTTATTTTTCTCCCTATTTATTTTATCTCCCACTCCCATTGAGGATTCCCAGGAAATGCTTCATCTCTGTGTTATATGGGTACAGTTTTCCAGTAGTCTTTATGCCCGTGTTATATGCCTACAGTTTCGTAGTGGTATTTAGGCCTGTGTTATGTGCAGCGTTGGGCAGGTAAATATTTTTATGAAATCATTTACAGTTACTAGTTACTAATCAGTAACGTAACATTTGGATTCCCCAAATTCTGTAACGTAATGTGATTACTTTTCATTACTTTTAGATAAAAAGGTAGTTTTTAACCAGTTGAATGGCATAGCAAGAAGTTGGTTTACATAACCTCGTTTAAGACTAAGTAAAAAAAAATGTTGTTTCCCTAAAAAATATTTTGCAATAGAAAATACAGTAGCACTCCAAAATAAATAGAATGGTCACACCAATTTATGTCAAAAAAGACATCAAAAGTGGATTGATGGCAAGTGGTAGTGTACCAAAATGAAAAAAAGATCTAGTGGGTGCAGTAATGGCAGTTACCTCACATTTATTTATTGTTTGCCAAATGCATACTGCACATTTATGTAATTAATTTATCATGGATGACAGAGATATAATTTAACACAATTTACATATTTATTATATCTGAAGCTATTATACAGACTGCTTTACATTGTTGTTACATTTTTCAATAAACAATTAACTACTACCAGATTTAAGAGTATTTAAAAGTAATCCCAAAAAAACATTCTGAAAATGTATGTAATCCAATAACAATTATTTTGCCAGTAACATAACTGATTACAATTAAACATTTTTTGTAAATGTTATTACTCTAATCAGATTACTTATAAAAAGTTATTTTCCAACTATTGTTGTATAGGGTTAGGGTTAATCTGGAACAGTTTCTCAGCAATCATAATTCAGGAGAAACCCAGCTTCCTTTCACCCCATTATCCTGTGTGGCTCTCCAGTTAACCTGTTAAGGATCCAGCCCTGAAACTCATTTTCCGCCTAAAAATCATACCCAAATGTAACCTGTTGTTATATTATATTGGACTTGAAGTAAGGAGATATATATGCTTGATATTTTTTTTTAAGAAATACTTTTCAATTTGTGGATATGTAAAAATAATTTTAAATTATGTACACACAATCTGGCACAAGATGAAAGAAAGTACATATGTTAATTTTATTGTTCTACATCATCTTTTAAATGCAAATAAAAAGCCACATATTGAGATGGAAACACTTCTACTCATGGCCCCCCGCCAAGAGAGGACAACAAATGCCAAACATTTTTGAATGTTAGAGTCAACAGCCAAGGAGCATTTGACTATTTTCTAAGAGGACCCCAAGTGTCCTTCACAAATGTGCCCAAATGTGCCCAAATCAATTATTCTAAAAACATGAAATGGGTACAAAAAAGTTTATATTCTTACAATACACACATTTTCATAGAAATGGCATGATATGGTTACAAAAAAGTTTTTATTTTTACAGAACACACCTATTCATACAAAATTAGCAGCCAACAATGACCTGTTAGAATGTGTCAAATTAGAATTCAAGTTTCATATAATCACATCCTAGTTTCTCTACTTTGTGCACTTACAATAATAATACAATAATAAATAAATAATAATAATGAATCTAATGTGAAATCAAACCACAGCATTCCAATGTTCATTGTTCATTTTTTTCCAAGCCAATAAAAATAAACAATGAGCAGAGTAAACAAATGCCAAATGGTTGTGGATTTTCAATTATATTTATGGCTCACAAGAATCAACCAAATATGCCTGAAAAGCCCAGCTCATTGGCTTTCTACCGGTTATGATTTGATGGATTTACTGTCAATCAAGCCTGTCAGACATAGTTATGCTTTTCCGGAGTGTAGAAAGATGAATCAGATGTCTACGAATGCCTGGGGATTCGGAATCAGATAGAATTCAGCGGCTGAAAAAATCTTTTGGAAGTCGAAAGTCTGGAAATAGTTTGTGATAGTTGTAGTGATAGTTTAAAAAGGATGCGGTTTGCAGTAAAGTTAGAGTTTTTTTATAGTTTTTACATAACAAATGGATTATATCAATGAAAACAATGCTCCATTTCACTGCTGGGACCCTTTGGATGAAGAATCAGAGGAAGACAGCTGACTGTAAGTACATATTTGTTGTCAGATATGGATGTATCAGCTGAGTTGTGGATTTATTAGCTGAACTAACAGATTCACCGTTAAATTAACTGCGCATTGTCAAACAATTCAAAAACATTCTTCCTCTCCTAAAAGATTTACTTGGCAATAAATTTCTTTCTGATTCTGATTTCTGATCATGCCTGTGTTATACAGGTACAGTGTAATGAGTGGAGTCTGGTAGAGATGCAGTGGAAGTAGAAAATGTTTACAGGACAGAAATGCAGATCTTAAGAGCTGGCGGCCGACTGGCTATCCCGCACCTATCCTTCCCAAAGTGGCTTCCTTAGAGACACTAATACAGAGGATGGGGGGAGGTGCGATCTATCACCCCCCTCACTGAACAACTCAAGCAACAGCCTGAATGTGAAGACCAACTGAACACCTAATGTAAAACAACAGCCAATGGCCCAAATATTGTGACGTTTGATGTTTTCCTGACCATCCAATAAAGGGAGAATTTGGTATACACTTACACTTTGTTGCACATGTCATGTTTCTCTTTACAGATATCTATATATTTGGCTGGCTAGAATATGTTGAAGGTTCTACAGTCAAACGTATTTTTCCCCGCCTGGGGTGGGACATTTCAATTTCTTGTAAATGTGTACAGCCTGTTCTTTTGTAATGGTATTGGCATCAGGATGGCGCCTATATGTCTATCAATAATTCCATCATGTGTTGAGATGTGTTGCTTTGTTTCCAACTCCAGCCAGTGAACTTATCTTCATTTCGTATGCAGCGGGAGATATGTGCGTGCACCTATTAGGAGGAAATAAAAAGTATTTGTTTAGGTTAGTCGAGGTGTCAATCGTAACCGATTCTCCAGGCATATGTTTCGTTGCCATAGTGCTGTATGTTAGAGTAGATTAATTACACTAAACTGTGTTCTCTTTGCTTAGGGCGGTTTTAGGATTTTAGGACGACATGTATTAATATTATTGGTATTGTAACTTGTGAATTCATTGTCCAGTTAAAGAGTTATATTTTATGACTTTAATTGGAATTAAATATTATTGCTATAAACCAAGCTTTGTTTGCGACATTCCAAGTTTTTTCCTAATATCTCTGGTGGAGATATCTGGAAATCATTGTTAGCCTATTCTCTGCCTGCTCTTAGCTTCTGCTATCCTGGTTCTCTAACGTCCACTCACTGAGTTGAGGCTACCCCAGTTGAGACCCGATCTCCGGCTAAAATAGGTGGTTAAGTGTGGCAGTCGGCACGGTTAGAAAGTTTGGCCTCCGTTAGGTGCAGGGGTGTAGTGGTAAAAGAAAGAGGTGGGTAAACTATAAATTCTGTGATCAGGTGGACCACGACGCGGTCAACGGTTAGGTGGGCCATGGCCTACCGGTGTACAGTATGTGTGTCCTGCTATAGGCATTGCTATAGGCTATCATTTGATGATACCAAGCAGTGGTGTAGTGGTAAATAAAATGGTGGGAAAATTATCAACTTTTCACGGCGATCATGTTAAAATGAAGAATCATCAATATCAACCATAACATTTCACATTTTTAAAATATCATTGCTTTTAATACAGGTATATAAATAGGGCCTTGTGTCCATTTTACACAACCTGATACAGATTCATTTCAATCCACATTAGTTCATTCATCCCAAAAATGTTACTTGGACTTGACACCAATTTCACATAAAATACTATTTGAAAATGGTTATATTGAAATGTTTCATCTTTTTATAGTCTTTTTACCTCAGTTGAGCTGCAATGCAAATATGTATAGCAAAAAGCTGATGTACATCAGTGTGGATATAAAGTAAGTTATGTGATAACAAATATATCAAAGCATGTACATAACTATCAAATGTAAGCAATACTAACCAATAACAAACAAATCGTTCATGTTCTTGTGGTAATCGTAAACTATCACACTTGATTCAATAATCAGCTTATCTTTGTAAATCAAGGTTTGAAAGTATCTTACTTCAATGGGATAGACAATGATATGAAGCCGTATTATAAAAAAAACATTATTTGCACAACCAAAGCACTAACCTTTCTCCTTATGACAATGGGAAACCATGGTTATGACAATGGGAAACCATGGTTATGACAATGGGAAACCATGGTTATGACAATGGGAAACCATGGTTATGAAAATGGGAAACCATGGTTATGACAGTGTAATGACAGTGCCATGACACTCTTATGCACACCCCTTCAAATAAAGTGTTACCATAAAAGTTATTTCTGCTAAAGCTATAGACTTCTGTTTTTTGTTTTTGCAGTTAGCGGCTTTATACTCAGACAAATCTGTTGAAATGCTGCATTCAAGCATTGTGCCAATATTGTTGAGAAGGAAAGTCTTTGTATTTGAGACCAAATACACTTTACATCTTTATTTTAAATGGGGAGAGTCATGGTCTTTTTTCAAATGGTCTTTATTCTCTATTTTAAAATGCTGAAATATCAGTTTGGAGCACTATTTCAACAACAACTAAATCAAACATATAAGTACCTCTCAGCAGGCCTGGGTCCTGGCTCAAACGAACAAGGCGGTCGCCAAGGGCACCACAGACTCGTAGGGGCCCAAATGTGAAATATAATGTATTATAGCTAAACCTCTAACCTTTATATGTTCTGTAACTCTTCAGTTCACCTATTAAATACTTGGGAGGGACTTCATGAAAACCCCTTTGACCCTTGTGGATTCTCAGCCCAAGCAAACTAGCACATTACCGTCCGTAGAGCCGGGGATAGGTCTTTATTATAATGTTTAAGTAATATATAAGGGGGCTATCTGCAAATGAATGAAGAAACTTTCCTCTAATGTAAATATCAAAACATCAACTATTGTGCAATACTGCTGAGCAGGGTGACAGGCACAGTTACCACCCTGTTCTCATTCCTTCGTCATCCCTACCCATCCATCATCCCCACCCTTCATCCTGACACATCATCCTGACACATCATCCTGACACATCATTCCTACACATCATCCTGACACATCATCCCCACACATCATCCCCACACATCATCCCCACAAATCATCCTGACACATCATCCCTACCCATCATCCCTACCCATCAGTATTTTAACTTTGTTTCTATTATGTACGCCTCAAGAAGCTGCTTTAAAGGCGCAATATAAAAATAAAGTTATTATTATCATTATTATTACTCCTATCCATCATTCCAATGCATCATCCCTACCCAACATCCCAGCCATCATCTCCACCCATCATCCTTTCACATCATTCCGACACATCATCCATACCATAATGCCTACTATCATCCGTACCAATCATCCCTACCATCATCACTACATCATCCTCGGCCATCATCCCTAACATCATCTCCACCCATCAATTCTATCCATCAGCCCATCATCATCCCCACCAATCATTCCCACTCATCATCCCTACCCATCATCCCTGCCCAGTTACTTCACCCACTCCATCCAGTTTTTCTACACACTCCACCCATTACTTAATCTACTCCCCATATACTCCAACCACTCAACCCACATCTTTGAGTTACACCACCCACACTACCCAGTTACTCCACCCACTCCACACACTCCAGCCAGTTACTCCACCCATTCCAAACACTCCAATTAGTTACTTCACCCACTCCACTCAGTTACTTATACTAAGAACCTGGGCCCGGTTCCCCGATAAAGATCACTCTTTGCCCGCTAAGAAGACTCAAAAAGATATATCTTACCGAAGTTGTTTATGTTCTTAAGTGTTTTCCCCGAAGACTCCCTTAGGAAGCTTCTTAACACACTGCCTCTTAAGTGCGACGTTACCAAGGCGCTGTCCCAAGGGAAGGTGCTGAATAAGTTTGCATCGATTGCTCAGGAATCGATTTTTCACTTCACAGCGAAGGTGCATACGGCGTTAAGAAAGACAACACGTTCTATGTAAATGAAACATTCCTCAAATTATTCCAGTAACATTTATTTTAGTATAGTTTAAGTTATCAATAAAATTTAGACTACTAATTCAATTATCAAATTGTCAGTGATGTGTTCACACGAGATGTTGTTACTGGTAGACAAACCGGGTATCCCTCGCTAACCATCCACTCTCCTCATCCCGTTGTCCCGCTTCTTGACGTGGGTTTAACGACTTCTAAAAATGATGTAATACACTTTTTAATTTTTTTTGGTTTACAGTTCCTAATCTGATTTTGGTATGTGTTTGTCTTTATTGTTGCTGAGCAACAGTCACACCAGTGACCGTGTCTGTGTGTGTTTGTACGCGCATTTTCATTAAAAATACTTGATCATCAACAAGATTGTATGTCATTCTGTCATCCTTAATGAGTCAACAACTGATTCTCTATTGCCATTGGAAACCTACGCATAAAATCTTGCTCTATCTATGAGATACCTTATTTATCCACAAGGA
>JACXGM010037052.1:0-11216 GCA_016801145.1 Umbra pygmaea
AATTTCCCATAGACGGTCAAGGATGCATATGTGTATCCTTCGCGCTCTCATATCACCCACAATCCTATGCGCGAGGCTTTCCCAGCTCGTTTAAAAAATAAAAAATGGCGGACGTTAGTGTAGACGGAGTAATATGCTTTCAAATGTAAGTATATTTAGTGTTTTAACTTTATCGTAAACTTGTTAAAACGGTAGTATACGTAAGTAAAGTTTAACGATTAAATGCCAGTACAAACTATATAATTGCAGCGCCGAAAACGGACCTTTTCACTGACGTAATGACGCAATGACGTGCACTTGCTAGCCTGTTCCATTACGTTCCATTTACATGTTCTCCGAATGCTAAGAAGGAGTCTCGCCTAGCTTCTGAAGGACCTGACTTGGAAGGATCAGTCCTATCAAGGAAGGATCCTTGACATTGAGAAACAGCTACAGACTCGAACGCCTATACTTTCTGACTAATAGGGACTCACTTGTCACCAACCGGCATGTCTAGGGGCTCCCGGGATCTTCGTTACACAATGTACATACATCCAATAGAAAATCATTGACCGACAGCTCCCTCCAGTTAAGCAGCCCTCTTTATACAAAGGCACCAATACCTAATTGCAACACAGCGGAACGTAATCAGAATTAACCAGACCTGCATATTACTAACACCACCTGGATCGGACTAGGAACTGCTTAACTGGAGGAATTGTCAGTCTTAAAGCAATATACACATACAATACAGAACACAAAACACCATGCAATTCGCACTGAATAAAACAAGAACACTTCGTCATAATAGAAGTATAGGAGTCCATTCTCAGTTCATGAGTCTGAAAACGCCAGCCTCACTTGCTGGGCGTTACAGAGGGCTATTGTTTTGAAAGAAAAAAATAATATCCAGGTTCACATTGTTGGTATAATAACGCAAGGGGCTAGAACAGTATTCAGTTCTTGTCATATACAATTTCACCACTAGATGGGAGCCATTCTTACACAATGCAGCTTTAATTGAAAACAATTTTGGATACTTATGTCTTTTGTAAAACTGATGCCTTCAGTGAAAGGTCCAATGCCAACATTTAAATGGCAACAATTAATAGATAAGCAGAAAGTGGGCACCCTTGCTTCACTGCTCTTGAAAGTCCAAAATCCTGTGAGATGTAGCTGTTATTAAGTATTCTCCACCTAGGGTTATTATACAAAACTTAGACTGATTTTATAATTGATTTCCCAAAGTTTAAATATTCTTGGCATTTATATACAATATCTAACCTCATTTTATCAAAGGCCTTGACGAGGACGAGGAGGAGTTTGAAGAGGAGAGGAAGGAGTTTGATTACCAATCGGAAAAAAATCCCCAGGATTTTTTGTGGGGATGCAAAGCGAGCTGTGAGGGTTGTAGTGGGGTAGGACTATCCTCAGAACACCCCACTACACACTCTTTTTCCTCCAGTGCCAGGCCCATTCAGGAGGAGCAGCCAGGCTAGTGGCGTCAGTCTCATAAGAGGCTAGTGGGGCACCGTTGATACCCGCCAACACGCCATGGTGGGTATATTCGGAGGTACCACCATCCACGGGGCCCTTCGCTGATCTGGAGCTCATGCTGCCCCCCCTCCATCAGGCCCCAGCTCAGCTGTCTCATTCCCAGGCCCCAGCTCAGCTGGCTGTGGACCTCCAGACCCCAGCTCAGCCGGCTCCATGTCGGGCCCTGCCACAGCCGGCTCCAAGACACCCCCAGCACAGCCTACTACCGACCTCCAAGTCACCTGGGACCTGGAGAGCATTGCCCTGCCTCCGCCACTGGAGTTCAGGGACGCTCTGCCTGACACAGGGCCCCCTGCTGCTCAGCCTGTTCCAGGGACCACTGCCCAGTCTGACCCAGGGGTCCCTGTACAGCCTATTCCTGGTCCCTCAGCCCCAGGGACCCTACCACTGCCTTGTTCCTGCGGGCTTCCAGCGTCACCCCAATCTGCAGTCGTATGGTGCCCTGCTGGCCTGCGGAAGCCTCCAGCGGTGCCACCACCTGGGTGAGTGTCTTGTGGCGAGGATCTAGTTTGGGTACTGTGGGGGGGGTTTGTTCGGCCCCGCCCCCTGGTCAGACTGGGCAGTGTAGCAGCCTTTTTTGGGGAGGCTACTTTTACGCCCAGCCCAGTGTGGGCTGGCGTTTACAGGGACTAATGAACATTTATATTGGGCTCCTTTATATTTTAGTTACATTTTGTATTTCCTTCAGTGCAAATGCATGGTGGTTTAGTTTCTGTTCTTAGTGTGTGTACCTTTAACTGACATCTCTCTCCCAGTCTGTTCACGTGAGACTAGGGGTAAGCTAGTGTACTGTGGTTTTAGATTCTGATTAGTAACAACAGTCAGCTGTGTTCACCTTGCTAGTTAGCTATAGGCTACTTAAGATGAACAGACTGAGATAGAGATGTAGGACGTTGAAAGACGTAACGTGGATTATTGTTCTGTTTCGAGTTTCGGTTTGTGGTGCTGTGCGCTGTTTCCTGGTGGCTTGCTTTTTATGGACTTTTATACTCTGCTGTTTTGTGCCCTCTCCACTTATGGTTGTAAGTAGAGTGCAGTGTATATATCTGTAATACATTAAGCGTACATACTTAAAGTTCTAACACGTTCTATGCCACGATAAGAGCTCGCTGGGCGTGACATAAACACTGGCTGGGCCTGACATAAACACTGTTCCTGTAGTGTACAATGAGTCATAGTAGCACAGCTGAAGCCAGTTTGTTGTGTTTGGAATTCAGTCACCCCGTCAGTTATAGAGCTAATAGCACCTTAGGCTTTTTCACTTTTAAACATTTCAGGTTCCTATACTTTTTGCAGGTGGTTTCTCTGGATGCAATGTGGTCCTGTAAGGTTGAAGTGTAGCCCTTTCTTGCTCCAAGTTGAGCAATATTTAAGTCAAATGTTTCCAGCTCCCAACTGGGACAAGCTAGCCTGAGAGGCTGATGTTACTTTTTATGGAATTGAGGGGTATGTACTGTATTGCGTTGTATGTCATTTTCTGTTGAGAGCTGTTAGACTGTCCCCATCATAGGCAGTGCATGCATGCACACTTAACTGAGAAACTAAAATGGTAAATCATGAATAGGCACTCTGAGGTAAACCACATCATTAGGGTTATTGGCACTAAAATTGTGTGCAAGTTTTGGTTCAAAGTCACATAATTCACTGTTTGAATTAGGTAAGCCAGCCATAGATTAAACTTGAAATAGGACATACAAAAGTCAGAAGAATCGTTATAGAGTTAACATTATAAATAAAGTTTATTGTTGTGGGAATTGTTTTATAATTTCAGATTACCAACAAACAGCATACATAAATAAAAATAAATAAGGGCATAACAAAATGAACACAGTAAAGTCCTAAACAGTTGGGTGTGTTGGGAGGGTACATACTGTATGCATGGTTGAATCTTTGGTAAAGCACTGTTCAGTTGAAAACAGCTGTACCAACATGAAGTTACAATAGCTGGATATTGCTTGTTATTAAGTTATTGATGAATTAAACATAAATCAGTAGTTTGGACCTTTTCACATGAAAAACACAGATGAGAAAAAGAGCAATTGGATCTAAAAGACCTGCGTTGTCATGGTTGCCCCCTGCTGGAAAGCCTTATGAGCCCGTTCTGTTTCATGACTGGATTGTTTTGTTTACCCAGACATTTAGCTCATCCACAGTTCAGCCGTCCATTGCTTTTGTCTTACAGTCAAACACACACTGGACTTGAATCTCATCATCAGTATCTGTATTTAAGTTCCTGGTTTTGTCCGGTTTCCTGACAGACATTCTTTCTATGTAGCGTATGTGTAGGCAGGTGTTGCTTCATGATTTTTTACTCACCGTAGTCATTTTGTTTTGTGTCAGTACTTTGCTATTAGACTACTTTTCATGTGATCCTTTGCTCCTGTCTCCATTTCTCCCTGCTACCCTGCACGTCATTACACACAGATACATCTTATTCAAGTGTAACTTGTTTTAAAAAATACTTTGAAATGTAGATGGTTCTGTGTGGAGGGTTTCACAACAAGTGAAACATTTTAGAACATTTTCTCTAGATTTCGTAAGTGTCTTTCGAAATGAGATTAATTAAATATTCTAGAATGATCTCAAACATATACTCTTCTAGTCTCAGGTCTTAATGTCTATGAAGGGCCACCTTGCGCTCTCTCTGTCTATACCTACATCTGCCTCACCCTTTGTTCAAGAGACTCTAGCTGCTTTGCCACCTCTTCGGGCAAATCAATATTGACCTGGTCATCAAAGTATGCCCTGATATCTTCCACCTCCTTCTGCCAGAAGTCTTTAGACAGACTAAACAGCTCCTCCAGGTTAACCTGGTTTTTGCCCAGACCCTCCAGGTTCAGGGAATTCTGGCAGGGCAGGTAGCCCACAGCTGAGGGCATGGCTCCAGCCTCTCCGCTCAACCTACGAAACATCCACTCCAGCACACGGATGTTGTCCCCGAAGCCGGGCCACAGGAAGCCGGCAGCTGGGCTCTTGCGGAACCAGTTGACGTGGAAGATCTTGGGCAGCTTGGCGTTAGGTCGCTCTGCCATGCTCAGCCAGTGAGATAGATAATGGCCAAAGTTATAGCTGAAAAATGGCCTCATGGCAAAGGGGTCATGCATGATCACCTTCCCTGGCGGACCAATGGAAAAACAGTTTGGAAAATATTCTTCTTCAATAATTCAAAATGTAATTGACATTTTTATAAGATTCATTAGTCATCTGGAATCTAAGAGGTTTGTCTCACCTTGGTGCTCAGCAGCAGCAGTGGCTTCTGATCTCATCGCTGCTCCAACAAACACGCCATGTTGCCAACTGAAGGCCTCGTAGACCAGGGGGACACCTTCAGGTCTGCGTCCCCCAAATATAATTGCCTCAATTGGTACACCCTCAGGGGATTCCCACTGGGGGTCAATGATTGGACACTGACCAGCTGGAGTGCAGAAGCGTGAGTTAGGGTGTGCGCATGGCTCTCCTAGGGGAAGACAAAACACGAGGGGAGAAAACATCAGAACATAGAACGAAAAGTATATTTCTAGAAGTGTGTTATACTGAATAATGACGCTAACATTTGACGTCCAGCTTTCACTTACCATCATTGGCTGTCCAGGGCTTGTTCTTCCAGGAAGTCAAAGTAACACCCTCTGGGAGTTTCTGGTCCATGCCCTCCCAGTAGACGCCTCCATCACTGGTCTCTCCCACATTGGTAAACAGAGTGTTCTTGCAAATGGTTTCCATGGCATTCGGGTTGGTTCTGGCTGAGGTTCCGGGGGCCACACCAAAAAATCCATTCTCCGGGTTAATGGCTCTCAGGTTGCCTTTGTCATCAAACTTCATCCAGGCAATATCATCCCCAACACATTCCACCTTCCAACCAGGTAGAGTAGGATTAAGCATGGCCAGATTGGTTTTGCCACAGGCACTCGGGAAAGCAGCCGCAATGTACTTCTTCTGACCGGACGGGTTGGTGATGCCCAGGATCTGAACAAAGAACATTATATTTTACATTTTAGCATTTGATTCTCTAATACAGATCTAATCCAGCAACTACTACATTGTTCTTTGTTGTAATGTTAAGTCAAAAGTATCAAGTTACTACCCTTAACTTTTGCATCATGTGCATTGATCTCAGCTGTTTGACAGTACACAATAAAACTATTAAGTTTGATTAATTGGAAATATGCCCTTACCAGCATGTGTTCAGCCAGCCAGCCCTCCTCCATGGCAATGCGTGAGGCAATGCGGAGTGCAAAGCACTTCTTTCCCAGCAAGGAGTTGCCCCCGTAGCCACTGCCGAAAGACACAATCGTTCTACGGTCGGGAATGTGAGCTATCAGAGTGAGCTCTGGATTGCATGGCCAGTTATTAACCAGTGGTTCTGACAAAGAAAGTGAGAAATAAAGTTAGATTTTAGTACCAGTTGAGATTTATAATATACAGGTCATATGAAGTGGATTTCTTTATTCTTATCTTACATGACATAAATTGCCATCATGAGGAATTAATCACAGAATTAAAAGAATTTGCTACAGTACATTAAATATATGGAATCTTGTTTTAACAACTACAAAGGTTCACTGACTCAATTTCAGAGAAACCATAGAGGGTCCAAGCCTTGTCTTGTGCCGGACTTACTTTTAAGTGGCAGAGGGCAGCCCACAGAGTGAAGGCAACGCACAAAGTCTCCATTTCCCAGTGCAGTGAGCACAGCCTTGCCCATGCGAGTCATCACACTCATACTGGCCACCACATAGGGAGAGTCGGTCAGCTCCACCCCAATCTTGGACAGGGGGGAACCCACTGGCCCCATGCTATAAGGAATCACGTACATAGTACGCCCTAAATTATATAGTAAAGAGAAGAGACATTAGAACTATTTGTCATTTGAATAAAGCTTCTAAACATACACCAGTTGATAGCCTAGCGCATCTGCACATTTGTATGGGTTTTTATTTAAATGGAGAAGCAACATCTTGTTTGAACCCTGTGTACAGCTGACAAATACCCCTTTCTCAATGTGCACAAATAATTAAAGATGGCCCCAAAAATGAACTCCAATTATATGAGAAATGTTATCGACGTGTAATACAAAATACTGCATGTTCCAGTTAAAACGTTGCTCTGAGTTAATTTTCCAATGACACAGAAAAGCATGCTATTTGCTTTCCAACTGTACCTTTCATGCACCCTGGGAAGCGCAGGTTCATGGCCTTGTCCAACTCCTCTTGAGACATCCAGCGCCCCAGCTGACTGATGCCACCTCCTCGTGGAGATGGCACCGTGTCTCTCTGTTCCTGGGTTACAATAACTGTCTTGCTCTCAATGCGGGCCACGTCTCTGGGGTCAGTCCGAGCCAGCCAGCTAAAAGGAAAGAACAAAAACAAACATTGGTTCAAGACTCATAACATTACTGGCACCAACAATTTCAACTCTAACAATTGTTACGTTTGGTTGTTTTTTCAGTGAAAAAGTTTAGCTATACAGTCACCCCGTATTTCATTATAAATGAAATCTAACAATATCCCAAAAATTGCTGTTTATATTTGGATATATCTATGTATGGAAATAGTATTAACATAATAACAGGATGTATAATTAGTTTGCATCTTAATCATACTAAGCTCTTCCTACTAATGACCACAGAAATAAAATACTGAACCTACCAGTTCTCATATTTAATCAGCTTTTTGATCACGCCCTGCTCTTCCAGTTGGGCTAGAATTGTGCGGTTCTCCTCTTTGGAACCATCACAGATGTGCAGTGATTCGGGCTGGCACAGGTTGATGTTAGTCTCCACAAACTCCCTGACGGATGGGCTCAGGGCCCCTAGCTCCCCCTGGACAACACGAACAACTGCCTGGTTTTGGGACTGCAGCTGAGGAGCCATGGTTGGTTCTGTTGGCTGGCAGTGGATGCTACTGGAGAAAGAAAGATCTGGTACAGTTTGAAGCCTCTAGGGTTACTTGAGGAGAGAGGGAAGGAAAGAGAAGGAATACTGTATTTTACCTCAGTATATGAGTTTAAAAGATCCACAGTTCAAACTATTTGCTTAATATGTTGTACTCCACATTTGGCCAAACACAAAAAATACAAGTGTTAGAAACAAATATCTATTGTCCAACAATACATTTAAGATGTTACAATAAATGTTTTGTCCTCAAATGTATTTAAAGAACAATGTCAATTCTGATGCCATGGTCCAGAATACAAGACACCATAACTGGACAATATTATATTCCAGCCTTTTAGAAAAACAAAAGGACACAATTCTCTTGCAACACATCATCAGTAATTGTACATTTCTTTGTACACCGAATAATAAAATCATACCAAAAATATTACATATTATATTACCTTGTGTTCCTTGCTGTTCAGAAGTTAGTTAAGTTTCATCAGCTTAATATGAATGATGAGACATCAATGCCTGTTGTTTCCTGATGGGATGTTCTTGAATTGTATCATATCCAGTGAGAACTGACTTCTTATACTTTGGGAAAACTTTGGGGGGAGTTGGGGGTACAAAGCAGACACGTCCCCGAAGTTATTTGCGTAACGATACATTATCTTCGAAAATACATTGACAGTCATCAGTGAATCATTAATCCTAAGAAAATACGTAGTTGGCGGAGTTAATCATTGGCTGAGCGTCTTGTTCTTTCGAAGTGCGAGTACATCGTGCCTTTTCTCACATGTGCAAAACCGACTCTCAAAGAGTTCAACGTTGACCCATTATCACAAGTGATGCAAGACTGCTGCACGAACTGGTCATTCAGTGACGTACTGCTCCAGATCATTTCGACTGGCGATTTGTTGGAGGCTCGCCACGATTGACAGGGATCTTTCGTGTTATTCTCGGTGTTTGAATAAAGACTAGAAGGAACGCGGCAGTTGTATTTTCTAGGGACGATAAGCACCACAGCTGAGATTTAAGTATTAGGCAACCGGCTAAAATGTTACGATTTATTAAATTAAATAAATGCTAGAATGTAATTATTTATAAAGTTGTTTTACTTTCACGTATTTCTTTTCCATACATTTTTGTATTTCTACAATCAAATTTCAAACCTTAATCCTTAACCTACAAAGTAGAAAAATAACGTATGTCTATTTTATAATGGTATACGTGAAAATGGATTCACCCAGGAAAGATAATATTTTTGATCGAAATAGCAACCAAAACTGCAACCAAACAGTACGTCGAGTTAGGCATAGCCTATATATAAAATAAATATTTTAAATTAAAGAAATACAAAATAATTTGTAATTGTAAAAATGTCTTTAGTAGCATTTTCCCAAAATAATGCATCAACAAATATACAGTTCCTTTTTTTAGTGAGCCTACTCTCTCCAGTGTTGTAGAACCACACATTAAAAGGACAAACCAAAGTAAACTAGATGAGAGGGTTTTTGAACAGTTGGTAGGATTCAGCGCCAATGCTGCAGCAGCACCACAGCTTTCTGAATGAGGATTCTCCGTTTTTGATTGGAGAGTTGACCAGACAGCATTTTTTGTTTGGTCATATAGTGAGTAGGGAATGTGTAAACAATGATGTAACTGATTATCTCGCTGGAACGTTCTGTACATGCTATACAGACACACTCACCTAAAGGATTATTAGGAACACCATACTAATACTGTGTTTGACCCCCTTTCGCCTTCAGAACTGCCTTAATTCTACATGGCATTGATTCAACAAGGTGCTGAAAGCATTCTTTAGACATTTTGGCCCATATTGATAGGATAGTATCTTGCAGTTGATGGAGATTTGTTCAAGAAACCAATTTAAAATGATTTGAGCTTTGTGACATGGTGCATTATCCTGCTGGAAGTAGCCATCAGAGGATGGGTACATGGTGGCCATAAAGGGATGGACATGGTCAGAAACAATGCTCAGGTAGGCCGTGGCATTTAAATAATGCCCAATTGGCACTAAGGGGCCTAAAGTGTGCCAAGAAAACATCCCACAAACCATTACACCACCACCACCAGCCTGCAAAGTGGTAACAAGGCATGATGGATCCATGTTCTCATTCTGTTTACACCAAATTCTGTTCATCTGAATGTCTCAACAGAAATCGAGACTCATCAGACCAGGCAACATTTTTCCAGTCTACAACTGTCCCATTTTGGTGAGCTCTTGCAAATTGTAGCCTCTTTTTCCTATTTGTAGTGGAGATGAGTGGTACCTTGTGGGGTCTTCTGCTGTTGTAGCCCATCCGCCTCAAGTTTGTGCTTGTTGTGGCTTCAGAGCAGATTGTGAAATACTCAGAACTGGCACCAACAACCATGCCATGCTCAAAATTGCTTAAATCACCTTTCTTTCCCATTCTGACTGGCAGTTTGGAGTTCAGGAGATTGTCTTGACCAGGACCACACCCTTAAATGCATTGAAGCAACTGCCATGTGATTGGTTGAGTAGATAATTGCATTAATGAGAAATTGACCGGGTGTTCCTAATAATCCTTTAGGTGAGTGTATACATTGGTAGGAGTACAGACAAAGACTTTTAAGAGGCTTAAGAGTTCCTTCAGTAGAGGAGAAAACGGCGGAATTACGAAGAGGGAGAAGAAATGTGTTGCAGACAATGGATGAAAGTGAGTCAATAAAACGCTATAGATTAGATCGTGCAGGGATCATGTTTGTGACCGATCTTATTAGAGACACGCTAACATCTCCGACACAGCGCAGAAATGTCATAGTGCCAGAAATTAAAGTAATCACTACATTAACATATTTGGCAACTGGGAAAATGCAACAATGTAGCAGTGATGACTTGGGTCTGTCACAACCTTCTGTAAGCAGAGTGATCACACAAACAATTACAGCACTTTCAGAACCTCTTATTGTGTCGCAGTTCATTTCCTTTCCACTGGACATAAAAAACTGCATTTATGAACTGCATTTACGGGCCCAGGGCCCGTATTCATAAAGATTCTAAGAATCCTCTTAGAAAACTCCTAATTTAGCTTAAAAACTTTTACGTAGGAGTCTTAGCTTAAGAGCGATTCCAGACCAATCTAAGAGCAACTCTGAGCAATGAAAAAACAAAGCCTGCGTCTCAATACGCAAAGTATGCATACTAAATAGTATGCCAGACTACGATTAGTATGTCTTAAACCATAGTACGCAAATATAGTATGTCAGCAGTCCCCGGATGGTCTACTATTTCCAGGGGATTTTCGAAGTATGCAACCCTGCATGCTTTTTGGGCTGATATAGCCCACAATCCTTTGCAACACAGAATAGGAGTGGTTTCCCGAAGCCGAAATTCTTCTTTGGCTGTGTTTAAATATAAGTATCCAAAAGTTAGGTAATAATAAACGTGTCATTAAATGAGTTTTTTGTTATTGTACAAATATTAAATACATTTTAAATGAAATGCTAACAGGTTGTGCCAAATGTTTAATGTTCAAGCTTCGCGGGCTTCATCGCTTGTGGAAGTGGTCTAATTTTCAATATGGTCCAGCTGCGGCCTGTAGCCACTCACGCCACGCCCCCGCTCACGCCACGCCCCCCGCTCACGCCACGCCCCTTGGCTAACCTTGCTAGCTAGTATGTACTGTAGATACTGTAGTAGCACGACATAATGATTACATCTAATTGGTTGTCTAAATACATCCATCGTTTATTTAGATATGCATGTAAACGATAAGGAACAACGAAAACACAATGTTTAACGTTAGTGAATATTTTTAGA
>JACXGM010037053.1:0-11215 GCA_016801145.1 Umbra pygmaea
ATTGTGGGTACCAGTATGAAGGATGAGTGTGTGAAGGGGGCCTGGGGACAGGAAGGGTTCATCACAACAGGACTGCACCACAGAGCCCACTAGCTGAGAGTTGGTTGCTAGGATATGGGCATTCTCCTCGGTCAGGTTGACCCCAGCCATGGAGGCCACATCGTTTATATCATCCTCGTCTCTGAGGTAAACAAACGGGTTAAGGAAATAAATCTCACAACAACACTGTAGTGCTTGGACTTTCCATACTTGCATTACATTTGTCCTACACGACAGGCTCAGGTCACAAATGGTACGCTTTACCTGAAGGAACAAACACTGTCCTTGAAGAATTGTTTCTGGGCCGGAGGGGGCAGGACCTGTAGAGGTGTTCCCCTGGCAGCTGCACCTAACAAAGTTAGGTCAAAATGTATAAAAGGTTTGGCTCCCACAAATATTTCTCTAGTAGGCATGAGTATAAGATGTGAGTGGTTGATGTGTTGGTTCCCCTAGGACTTATGTTTTTCTTCAGGTTAACTTGGAGGGGTTGGGAGGGGTGTGTGCAATTGTGCTGTCTGATAAAAAGCCATGGGAGGGAGGAGAGAATTGTCCCAGATTATGACATGGTTTACACTGCATTCAGATCAGGATATGGCCATATTTATCATCACTATACATCACAGTTATGATGGCATTAGGTATTTTACAATTGTAAAAACGATTTCACAACTTTTTGAGTCGTAGCCAGAATTTAGCATGTGGGAGGGCTGGTTGCGGTGCCATGTGCATGTGTGCGAAGTGTGGCATTGTGTCTAACCTGTGTTATGGTGTTGTCCAGACTGTACGACCATGTTTTTGGCTAGACTGCTGTTCTGAACAGACACGTATGTACGTGCCTGCCCAGATGACATTCCAGTGGGTTTATACACCACACATCCTGGCTGCTGGAACACCTTGGTGTGAAAACATCCACAAACTTGAGGAACAGAAACCCAATTACAGTATACAGGGCCACTCACGGACATTCACAGAGTTGTCCTGTAGCCACTCCTAAACATGCTCCAGAGCATTCTGGACCTCAGACTGGGGCGAAGGTTCATCTTCCAACAGGACAACGACCCTAAGCACACAGCCAAGATAACAAAGGAGTGACTACAAGACAACTCTGTGAATGTTCTTGAGTAGCCAAGCAAGAGCCCAGAATTTAACCCGATTGAACCTCTCTGGAGAGATTTGAAAAGGGCTGTGCACCGATGCTCCCCTTCCAACCTGATGGAGCTTGAGAGGTCCTGTAAAGAAGAATGGGATGAACTGCCCAAAAATAGTTGTGCCAAGCTTGTAGCATCATACTAAAAGAGACACATTGTCATTATGGGGAATTGATTGAAGAATTCTGAGGGAAATAATGAATTTCATCCATTTCTGTATAAGGATGTAACATAAAATGTGGAAAAAGATAAGCACTCTGAATACTTTCTGGATGCACTGTACAAACCAAACTACAGCTTCTCAAAGATTTTCTCAAAGGTTTTGCTCATCAGTGAATGTGTACTGGTTAAGGGGGACATTACCACAAAACTGTTCCATGCAAATAACATTACACTAAATATGAAACATTTTACTGATCTTTACAGTAACTTGATTGCTCTGACTAGGCAGATTTCAACATTTTTCCATGTAGTTCATTGCATTAATCTGGTGTCCCAGGTGTTAGTCCCTAATTAAATGGATAGAACGAAGGCCAGGAACCACTGTATAATAATATTGAATGAGTTGGCTAATATTCCATTACATAGTAAAGTAATATTTTCTGCTATGAAATAACCATTAGAATAATTATTGGAACACATATAGATATTAGAAGTCAACCTTGAAGTAGTCCAGAGATATTGCCCACTATCCCTCAGGTCTGGATGATTCCCAAAGTAGATTTACTAACGTCAACAAGACAACTGTATTGCAATTGTACAGATATATTGGGCTGAAAAATAAGGATCTGTTAGTATTAATAATCATCAGATGTCAAAACAGTCTTCAAATATTCCCCTGACATTTACTTTACAGAGCAGTAAATCACTGGCCATTAAAAGCTGCATGAGATCGGCAGTACATGATTTTAAAACAGATTCCATGGTTTATCAAGAATTGACCTGGTGTTAGAAAATGCTGCACTTGTGAATGTTACATCTAAAGGACAGGGAGCTGTGTGTGTGCAAACACACACTGGGAACTGCTTAGTCCTAATTTTGGGCTCTGTATCTGATTTAGTTAATCCTAGCCTAGGCCCTAACTGGATTAGGCGTTCCCTTTGGCCTCGGAGTTAGGAGAGTGAAAATGAAGACAAAGTGCAGAAAAAAACTTAGAGAAGTTCATTGCCTTTGCAAAACAATCGCTTTGCACCTAATCATACTAACTGGTTTACCATGTAAACTGGATTCCCTTGCAAACCTGTGGAGAATATCTAAAATACCTGTACAGGTTTAAACCCAAAACGACAATAGCACTCAAGTGGACACATTTTAGAGAATGTGACAAAGTCCCTGAAGTTACACTTGTGCAGTCATGTGAAATAAGATTTTGGGGCATAAGTACACATGGTGAGGTGGTACAGCGTAGGGTCAAATGTTGGGTACCTACATTCCTCACCATAGCTCACAGTTACACCTACGGTAGATGCATTTCATTGGGTGAAATTCTAGGAACATTTTATATGCTTGGTTGGTCCTATTGATTATACTTGCTTGCAGTTTTAATCAACATAAAACATTATAGCTAAATACACTTTTATTCCAGGGACTCAAAATGTTAGCATGAACTGGTGAACGATCTCACAAACACTACAACATATGCAACCAGTTTCAGGCACGGTGATTAATATATCTATGTTCATATAACAATTAATTGTGATCTAGCTGACGGTAACGATAGTTAACGTCAACTAAATTAAATGACAGAAACATACGCAATTCAACACTGGGAGTATGCTACTTACTCTAAATACAGATAACTAACTTAACTATGTCGATGTTAGCTAACTTTTACTCAAAAAGACCCATGAAAAAGTGAGGAAGAGGAAGCGAGACCATGCATGGAGGAAACCCAGGACCCCCGTCTGGAGCCAGGCCAAGACGGCTGCTCGTCCGCGAGCAACTGGTGGCCAGGTTTACCACGGAGCCCGACAAGGCACAGCCCAAAACAGCTATGTGGCATCTCAACCCTCCCCATCCTGTGGGCCAACACTCACAAGAAGAACCCACAAAGGTCAGGTGTGCTGTCACATGGGTAGCGGTGAAGGTCACGGATCTCAACGGACCAGACCCGGGTGGCAGAAGCTGGCTTTGGGGACATGTAATGTCACCTCTCTGTGGGGACAGAAGCAGGAACTTGTGTGGAAGGTGGAGAGCTACCAGTTGAAACTGGTGGGGCTTACCTCCACGCACACCCTCGGTTCTGGAACTGTACTCGTGGATAGGGGCTGGACCCTATTCTTCTCTGGAATTGCCCAGGGTGAGGCACTGGGCGGGGATACTTAACTTCCAGGCTGAGCGCCACTATGTTGGGAGTTTACCCTGGTGGACAGCAGGGTTGCCTCCTTATGCTTAAGGGTGGTGGGGGGGGACGGACTCTGAATGTTGTTTGTGCATACAGCATTCCGGAGTATTCAGACTTCTTGGAGACCCTGAATGGAGTCCTTCAACGGGGCTCCAGTAGGGGACTACATTGTTCTGCTTGGAGTATTCAATGCCCACGTGGGCAATGATGGAGAAACCTGGAAAGGTGTGATTGGGAGGAATTGCCTTCCTGATCTAATCCAGAGTGGGCGTTTGTTGTTGGACTTCCTTGCTAGTCATGGATGGTCTATAACGAACACTATGTTTGAACATAAGGATGCTCATAGGTGTATGTGGTACCAGAGCAGCCTAAGACTAAGGTCAATGACCGATTTTGTGATCGTATTGTCTGATCTGAAACAGTATGTTTTGGACACTTGTGTAAAGCGAGAAGCAGAGATGTTAACTGAGCACCATCTGATGGTGAGTTGGATCAGAAAGTGGGGGAAGACTCGGGACAGGCCTGGTAAGCTCAAACGTGTAGTGCAGGTGAACTGGGAACATCTGGAAGAGGCCCCGTCTGAAAGATCTTCAACACACACCTCCTGCTGAGCTTTTCTGGCATCCCTATGGAGGTTGGGGGCATTGAATCCAAGTGGGAAATATTCAAAGCTTCCATTGTTGAAACTGTGGTGGTTAGCTGTAGTCTCAAGGTCTTAGGTGCCTCAAAGGGCGGTAACCCTTGAACACTGTCGTGGACACCGGTGGTCAGGAAAGCAGTCCAACTGAAGGAGTCCTTCAGGGATATTTTATCACAGAGGATTCTGGAGGCAGTTGCAGGGTCCAAAGGGCTGCAGCCTCTGCCGTGTCAGAGGCAAAGCAGCGAGTGTGGGATTGGTTCGGAGAGGCTATAGAGAAGGACTTTTGGTCTGCACCAAGGTGTTTCTGGAAAACTGTTTGGCACCTCAGAAGAGGGAAACAAGGAACAACCCAAGCTGTGTACATTAAGGATGGAGTACTGTTAAACCTCAACTGGGGAGGTAATCAGGCGGTGGAAGAAGTACTTTGAGGAACTTCTGAATCTGATTTACATGCCCTCTATTACAGAGGCAGAGCTGGAGGCTGATGGACGGACATCGTCAATACCCTGTCCGAGGTCTGATGGTTGGGAAGGGGCTGTCTTGGTTGCACGTCTCTTCAACATTGCGTGGGAGTATGAGACAGTGCCAAAGGAGTGGAAGACCAGGGTGGTGGATCCCTGTTCAAAAAGAGGGACCAGAGAGTTTACCAATTACAGGGGTATCACACTTCTCAGCCTCCCTGGTAAAGTCTACTCCAAGTTGCTGGAAAGGAGGGTTTGACCAATAGTCAAACCTCAGATTGAAGAGGAACAACGCAGATTTTATCCTGGCAATGGAACAATGGACCAGAACTTAACTCTCACAAGGATCCTGGAGGGGGCCTGGAAGTATGCCCATCAAATTTAAATGTGTTTTGTGGATCTGGAGAAGGCATATGACCGGGTTCCCCCGGGAGATATTGAGGGAGGTGCTGCGGGAGTATGGGGTGAGGACGTCTGTTCTCAGGTCCTATCAATCTCTGTATGCTCAAAGCGATAGCTGTGTTCGGGTTCTCTGCAGTCAGTCGGATTTGTTCCCGGTGGGGGTGGGCGTCCAACAGGGCTGCTCTTTGTCACCAATCCTGTTTGTGATATACATGGACAGGATATCAAAGTGTAGTCATGGTGGGGAATGAGTCCTTACCCCGAGTAAAGGAGTTTAAGTACCTCAGGGTCTTGTTCGTGACTGAGGGGACAATGGAGCATGAGTTTGGTCAGCGAATCAGAGCAGTGGGGGCAGTGTTGAATTTGCTTTACCGAACCATTGTGACAGAAAGAGAGCTGAGCCAGAAGGCATGGGTCATGATCGAAAGAACGAGCAGTCATAATGGGTTTTCTCAGGAAGGTGACTGGCGTCTCCCTTAGGGATAGGGTGAAAAGCTTAGTCATCTGTGAGGAACTCGGAGTAGAGCCACTGCTCCTTCACGTAGAAAGAAGCCAGTTGAGATTGTTCGGGCATTTGGCAAGGATGCCCCCTGGACGCCTCCCATGGGTCCAGCTGGGAGGAGGCCTCAGGGAAGACCTAGGACTGGAGAGATTATATCTCCACACTGGCCTGGGAATGCCTTGGGATCCCTCAGTCTAGGGCTGAATGATGTTGTGTTTTAGCATCGACATCGCGATGTGCGCATGTGCGATAGTCACATCGCCGGAACATGCGATGTGAAGAAGGGTAGCACTCAATGACAGTATAGGTAGCACCACAGTTTACACAAGTTTGTTGTATGGTTTGTTGCTGGGATGACATGCACGCTCCACATGCCTGCACAGTGATTGGTTCGCTGTGATTGGTTATTGTGCCGCTGCTCACAGCCAACATTCTCTGTCGAAGGAGGATACGCATTACGCAGGAAAAAAAAGGATGGTTTTGTACCAAAAATAAGGTCAAAATCTTTGGGACTATTTCGGCTACAAAAAATAGGATGTTGACCAAAAACAGGTACTTTGTCAGGAGTGTTATAAAGTTGTGGCTACAAAACAAGGAAAAACCACCCATTTGTCTGATCACTTAAAACAGCACCACAAAGTTCTTTACGACGAGTACAAAATCTAATTTCGGATGTCAATCAAAACAAGACACTATTTGCGATGCCTTTGCCAGTGTGACATCTCAACAGAAAGGCTGTTAACAACAGAAAGAAATAACAAATGCAATAACGTTTCATGTCGTAAAGATATGTTGCAATTACACGCCGTCACATTTTCTTAGCCATGATTATGATGATGACCAACACTGTTTTACTTTGGCACGTTGGCTAAAAAAAGTTGACTTAAGAACAAAAGATTGTGAACTAAAATGCTTATAAGTTCTATTATAAACCAATCGGGGGTTGGTGTAAAGCTGCTGTTATACAAAAAAATGTGTACTGCTTTTCTGTTAACAGAGAATGAAGCTTGTTTATTAGTATCATGGAATGGTAATTATTGACTGTAGCCTACATTGATGGCTTGCAATATCGCAATATATATCGTTGGGAAACAAAACATTGCAATGTTATTTATTTCCAATATTGTGCAGCCCTACCTCAGTCAGAGCTGGTTAATGTGGTCAGGGAAAGGGAAGTCTGGGGTTCCCTGCTAGAGCTGCTGCCCCCGCGACCCAACCCTGGATAAGCGGTTGACGATATGAGATATTTTACACAATGAAACACAAGCTAATGCTAGTGAAATCCAACCAATGCGGGCTAAAGTAACATTGGCTAATGCTACTTAATTTCCGCTAATGCTAATAAACATCAGTTAATGCTGGCTAATGTTAACCAAAGTTACTACATAGTGACATGGGCTTGGGCAAGTTAAACGTTGCCTCACCGTGTGTATCTGTGTCTTACCGGCAGAGTAGACTTGTTTGGTTGCCCACTGGCAATACTGAGGTTGGCAGGCCTTGCATTGGTGGAGAACAGGGTGGGGGTGTGGCCTGGTAATTTGGATACTGCTGGAGGCTGTGGCTTGGGCTGGCCAACTTCTTGGACAAAGAGCTGTGGGTTAGGGGTGAGCTGTCTCACAGCTGGAAGACTTTTCTGGAGATATGGAGTATAGAGAGGAGACAGAATAGGAACGTTCAGTCCATAACAAGCTAGTTGAAATGAGTCCCAGTGGTCTGAACTGCCCTGCTGTTTCTCTCTGATCACTCCACCTTGAGAAAGGGCACCAGGTAGGGCTGCGGAGAGGACTTGAGCTCACGATACAGCTGGTCAGTGAACTCCTCTGGTTCAAGTCTCCCATCCTAGAGAACAGAATATTTCAGGAAAGAGAACATGTTATGGGTATGTAGGAGTCATCCAGTGTTTTATACCCCATATTTATTAAATCGACAATCCTGACCTACAAATACATCAGTTTTAAAATGTTAACTACATGTTAACTACACTTCTAAATTCCCTAAACAGACTATGTTTTGTGATAGTTTGTGCTTAACATCACTTCAGTGAAAAATGTAAAAGCGAGCTTGCACGGTTAGAGGGAAATGTGCCAATAATTTAACTGTATATGCAGTGCGTGTTTGTCTACCGAACTTGGCCAGCATGTCATTACATTCTAAAAGACTTGATAGCTAAACAGCTATAAACAAAAGTATGTAGTCCATTCTAAATTACCCACCAGACAATGCTTGTTTTTCTCAGTTTCACTCACTAATTCAAATGCATATGACTATGTTTGGGCTACTATTTAAAATGGGAACAATGACAAATATCTATAATTTGTCTATGTATCTAAATCACTTGAATTAATGTCTGGCTCTTCAGGAAACACTCACTCAGGGAGAGGAGGGTAAAGCTAGCGCAACTGCTAAAGAAGATTATGGCTTTGTCCACCCGATTGCGCTTTATGCATCTTTGTAAAAGAATGTTTACAAATATATATGTTGGTAATTGTTCTACTTTATCTGGACTTCTGAGGAAATGTTAATGCCTGTCAACTCGTTTAGTTTTTATATTGGCTAGTTTCTTCTGTTAGAAAGTAGGCCCTTTTAACATAACAAATTCCTATGCACATTCAGTTAAAAAAACCTTTGTCTGCATGTCAAGAAATAGTTACTTTGATCATAGGCTACATTTACTTTCCATATCTGGCAATGCATGTGCAGACTGTACAGCAGTACTTTCTATATGTTAGGTTCAGGTGTGGGCTTCTGAATGCAACTTTGTCCAAACAGTCGCTCAGTTGTACAGTAGATGGGTAAAGAAACTAGTTGAGCAAACTTCTGCCTAGCTAGTGGTTCCCAACCATGGGTACAAGGACTGCAATTACTTTTTCAACTTCTTTGTAAATAAAATCAGTGATGTCAGAAATGGCATTATCCCCTCTACTACTCCACATTCAGTTCACTTAACCTGGCCTCCAATCTTGAAGTACTTTGCTCCAATCTCGCTACAAGAACTCAATGATCTGGTTAGCAGTATGAAATGTTCCTCAAGCCCAGTAGACATTATACCAACTTCTTTGTTTAAAAATGTTCTTGGGTCTGTGAGTACTTGGGTTCTCTCTATACTTAACAGCTCTCTGCAATCTGGTTGTGTCCCATCATATTTTAAACATGCAGTTGTTCAGCCACAACTAAAGAAACCCAACCTTGTTCTATCAATTCTGGCAAATTTTAGGCCCATTTCGAAAATGCCTTTTATCTCCAAAATTTTTGAAAAAGTGGTTGCTAAACAACTCTATTGCTGTGCTGAATACTCACAACATCTTAGACAGATTTCAATCTGGCTTCCATCAGAAACACTCTACAGAAACCGCTCTACTTAGAGTGTCCAACGATTTATTAATGTCCTCTGACAAGGGTCAGTGCTCGGTCTTGGTGTTGCTGGACCTTAGTGCCAGTTTTTTTTATTTTTTTTATTTAACCTTTATTTAACCAGGTGGGCACGTTGAGAACAATTTCTCATTTAAAACGGCGACCTGGCCAAGATAAAGCAAAAAGGTGCAAGTACAGACATAGTTACACATGAATACAAGTGTATTCCAGTGTTGGGCAAAGCTACTTTTAGGATTACTTTTCAGTTACTTGATGAGTTCACAAGTTTTGAGAAGTGCCTAATTAAGACAAAATTATCAGGTAAATGGAGTTCATGTCTCAACAGTGACCTACAAAACAAATAGAAAGAGTAAAGAAAATATCAATCATGGTCACCAGTAAGATATGAACTCCATTTACCTGATCATTTTGTCTCAACTAGGGACTTCCCAAAACTTGTGAACTCATCAAGTAACTAAAAAGTAATCCTAAAAGTAAGTTTGCCCAACACTGCTTAGCGCAGCGTTTGATACAGTGGACCATAACATCTTGCTTTAGAGACTTAAGCATTGGGTTGGTATCTCAGGGAGCGCCCTGGATTGGTTCACTTCTTATCTTTCAGATAGAAGTTTTTCTGTGTCTCTTGGTCCCTATTGTTCAGAAACTGCAGCCCTTTCTTGTGGGGTGCCTCAGGGCTCTGTGTTAGGTCCTATTTTATTTACTTTATATATGCTTTCCTTGGGACATATAATTAGCCAATTTGGAGATATTCGTTATCATTTCTATGCAGATGATATCCAGCTGTGTCTCTTTCAACCCGGAAGACACCAACAAAGTGTTGGAATTGCTTGAATGTTTGACTTCCATTAAGGATTGGCTCAACAATAATTTCCTTCAACTTAATGAAGATAAGACTGAAGTTCTTATTGTGGCTCCAGACACTATATCTTCCAAAATTGTTCAGCTTTTAGGGTCTCTTTCATCAGCCGTAACATCCAAGCTGAGAGACCTTGGTGTGATGTTTGATAATAACATGTATCTGGATCAACATATCAAAACACTTATCCGCACATGTTTCTTTCAATTAAGAAACATTGCCAAACTTAGAGCCGTTGTTTCACATTCTGAGCTTGAGATGATCATTCATTGTTTTATATCTTTCCGGCTTGATTACTGCAACTCCATTTTCACATGTCTCAAGCAAATAAGATTAGGATCAAATATAAAGTCCTGGTCCTAAACTATAAAGCCTTGCATGGTTTGGCTCCTGCGTATATCTCCGACCTGCTGCATCCATACACTTCTATCCGATGCGTTAGGTCTTCTGACCAGGGATTACTGGTGGTACCTTACACTCGTCTTAAAACCAAAGGTGACCACTCTTTTGAAGCGGCGGGCTCCAAACCTATGGAACGCCCTTCCGACTGTTTTGCTTTCTGCAGTCTCTGTTGATGCTTTTAAAAACCATCTGAAGACACACATGTTTAAATTGGCTTTTGTCTCATGTTTGTAAATTCCGCACGTCATCCAAGGTCTGGAATCGGTCCTTCTCCACAATCTTCCTCAGGGTCCGGTCACATCTTGTCGTTGTGCAGCGTTTTTTGCCACACTTTTTCCTTCCCACAGACTTCCCACTGAGGTGCCTTGATACAGCACTCTGGGAACAGCCTATTTGTTCAGAAATTTCTTTCTGTGTCTTACCCTCTTGCTTGAGGGTGTCCTGATGGCCTTCTGGACAGCAGTCAGGTCGGCAGTCTTACCCATGATTGCGGTTTTGAGTAATGAAACAGGCTGGGAGTTTTTAAAAGCCTCAGCAATCTTTTGCAGGTGTTTAGAGTTAATTAGTTGATTCAGATGATTAGGTTAATAGCTCGTTTAGAGACCCTTTTCATGATATGGTAATTATTTGAGATAGGAATTTTGGGTTTTCATTAACTGTATGCCAAAATCATCAGTATTGAAACAATAAATGACCTAAAATATTTCAGTTGGTGTGTAATGAATCTAAAATATATGAAAGTTAAATTTTTATCATTACATTATGGGAAATAATGAACTTTATCACAATATGCTAATTTCTTGAGAAGGACCTGTATAACATTAAAATTATCTATGCAATCACTTCTCGGATATGGAGCTAAAACAGTCTCAATAAAGATAAATGCACACACTACATTCACATATACACAAACAGGATTCATACATGCACACACATGATTCATACATGCACACACATGATTCATACATGCACACACATGATTCATAAATACACACACAGGATACACAAATGCACAGAAAATTCACAAATGCATACAAAATTCACAAATG
>JACXGM010037054.1:0-11214 GCA_016801145.1 Umbra pygmaea
ACCATGGTGATAGTGAGTAAAAAAATGATAAAAAAGCAACACGTCTGTATCGCGTTGGTATAGAAAACAGAATATATGCAAAGTGTCCGCATGGATTCGAACTCGCAATTGCAACACGTCTGCATCGCGTTGGTATAGAAAACAGAATATATGCAAAGTGGATCCGTGGCAGTTCCACGGAATATTCAGCCATTCCGTGTAACTGCCACGGAGTTTGAAGTTAAGTATCCGTGGTAGTATCACGGATTTCTGAGAGATCACGTTGGTTAATAGACTCAATTACCTCCTCAAGCCTCAGAGGGGAGTCCAGGTCATCTGCACAAGTGACAACAGGGGTGTCTAACGCCTCCAATAATTGAGTCATAAGCAAGTCCCAAGTCTTAACCTTCAAGTCTCAAGCAAGTCCCAAGTTACTGTGGTGAAAATCAAGCAAGTCAAGTTGAGTTCCTGCTATAAGTCAAGCACGTCATGTCATTTCTTTAGGTCAAGTCACAAATCAAGTCATACAATTCTGATCTAACCCCATTTCCACATTTATATCAGTTAACCTGTTCATCCGGAGGGTACCCGGTACCGGGACCTTTTCGCAAACGTCACATACATTGGTTAATTACATATTGTAAACATGCGCGAAAACCGTCATGTTATATACTGCTAGAACGGCAAGGATCTCATCTGTAAATCTATCTACACTGTTTTTGCCAAAAGCAAATAATATAGATACATGGATTGCATAAACTCACAACAACAAAATATAGTACCGCATTTTCAGCACTGCTGATCTGACATAAATGTGATCAATAAACAAAGATATCTCAACCTAGCCACGAAAGCAATAGGGCATTCGAAAGCCACTATTCATCCCTTCACAAAAATGCCAGCCTTTTTGTTCTAGCCCTAACAGGCACAAAACAGTCCATCAATATATCGCCAAAAACATTTTCATATTTTGAAATCAATACAACAACTTTTCCCTTTTTTGGACAGTGGTCATGAAAAGTTTAATTTTATTTTCAACATTAACAAAAACTGCTTAGTTCTTTTTCCATGGCCTATTAAATGAACACTTCAGATGCCTAAGCAGCTCAAAATAATTCTTCCAGTAATGTTTCCGACACTACAGTCACTAAAAACATCTCAGCATGTTCAATATTTCCAGTGTCACTCAGCCAATGTCCTGAAAATCTGACAAAGATATTAACGCAACATGTTTTATACTACAGCTAGATTCAGGGGAAGCGATCATTTGACTTCCTTATCTTGCAAAAACTAACAGTTTTTTAGTGTCTAAAATTTTGCGGATACGTAACTGGCACATTTTTTGGATACTTACTGTTGCTGAGTTGGGAAATACAAAACGCACTGAGGTGTTTTTAATGACTGGTGGCAGAAACATGACCGGCACAACGATTTTCCTTTAACATCTGTATAAGCCTTTTACCATAACTTGCTTCTCAAATGACATTCATTGTTTTCCTACTACAAAATGATTGCATTAAAATCAAACAACTAGTGTATAAAATAAAAAGTATTTAAAAAATAAATATTCAGTGTGTACGGAAAGTATTAAGACCCCTTTTAAATGCAGCCATTTGATGAAATCAAAAAAGTTGTGTGTAGAAATTTTTGCAAATTTATTACAAAAGAACTCTTTGCTGTGACACTCATATTTAACTCACATGCTGTCCATTTCTTCTGATCCTCCTTGAGATGGTTCTACTCCTTTATTGGAGTCCTGCTGTGTTTAATTACACTGATTGGACTTGATTAGGAAAGGCACACACCTGTCTATAAGACCTTATAGCTCACAGTGCATGTCAGAGCAAATGACAATCATGAGGTCGAAGGAACTACCCTAGGAGCTCAGAGACAGAATTGTGGCAAGGCACAGATGTGGCCAAGGTTACAAAATAATTTCTGCAGCACTAAAGGTTCCTAAGAGCACAGTGGCCTCCATAATCCTTTAATGGAAGAAGTGTGGGACAACCAGAACTCTTCCTAGACCTGGCCGTCCAGCCAAACTGAGCAATCGTGGGAGAAGAGCCTTGGTGAGAGTGGTACAGAAGAATCCAATGAGCTCCAGAGATGCAGTAGGGAGATGGTAGAAAGTTCCACAAAGTCAACTATCATTGCAGCCCTCCACCAGTCGGGGCTTTATGGCTGAGTGGCCCGACGGAATCCTCTCCTCTATGCAAGACATATGAGAGCCTGCATATAGTTTGCCAAAAAACACATGAAGGATTCCCAGACTATGAGAAATAAGATTCTCTGGTCTGATGAGACCAAGATTAAACATTTTGGCATTAATTCTACACGGTATGTGTGGGGAAAACCAGGCACTGCTCATCGCCTGCCCAATACAATCCCAACAGTGAAACATGGTGGTGGCAGCATCATGTTATGGGGCTGTTTTTCAGCTGCAGGGACAGGACGACTGGTTGCAATTGAAGGAAAGATGAATGCGGCCACGTACAGAGATATCCTGGAAGAATCCAGAGTGCTCAGGACCTTAGAAGGTTCACCTTCCAACAAGACAATGGCCCTAAGCCCTAAGCTAAAATAACGAAGGAGTGGCTTCGGAACAACTCTGTGACCATTCATAACTGGCCCAGCCAGAGCCCTGACCTAAACCTAATTAAGCATCTTTGGAGAGACTTGAAAATGGCTGTCCACCAACGTTCACCATCCAACCTGACTGAACTGCAGAGGATCTGCTAGGAAGAATGTCAGAGGATCCCCAATTCCAGGTGTGAAAGACATGTTGCATCATTCCCTAAAAGACTCATGGCTGTACTAGCTCAAAAGGGTGCTTCTACTGTCAAGATGGGGTGCTGAGTGAACATTAATGAGAAATAAAATTAACTTTTTTGAATCTGTCAAATGGCTGCAATGACACAAAGAGTGAAAAAATTAAAGAAGTCTGAATACTTTCCTTACCCACTGTATATAAATAAATATATTTATATGTATATATGTCACTAATGAGATAAAATTCAACAGCAAACTAAAGCTAGAATCATACACAGCAAAGTGGCCTGTTTGGAAGGTTGTCATTGATGACGATAGCAAAACCCATGATCCCATGCTACTTCCCGACGTCATCCAAGTACATATTTTGCTATTGTTTTGATTGAGAGCCCCTAGCGGCCAAAAACTACATATTGTACGTTTAACACTTAACAATAATAACACTGGTTTGTGTTATCACTGAATGTTGATTCAGTGTCTATGAGTCTACACTGACAGTGTTCTAGATCTAAATCTAGAACATTCCTTATTGAATTGTTTTAATTGAACCAGAGCTTATATAAAGTTGAGTGATTCATTTCAAAGGTGCAACACTAAATAAGCTAGACACCTTAGCAAGATGCAATAAACCTTGACCGTTAGCTAAGTTGACTGTTAATGTGCATGAGTGCAGTGTTCAGCGTTGCTTGGAATTGGAACGAGAGCAGAGGAAAACGAGAGCAGAGGAAATGATGTGCTATTTCGCACATCATGTCTAACACAGTGGCCCAAAAGGGAAACAATACTACAATAGTGAAGTAGATTCATGAAACAGAAAGTGTTCTGCTTACTCGCAGATGATTTACATGGGACTTATATGGACTTAGACGGTTCATTTTGCTGGAAGTTGACAAGTTTGCAGTCATGTTTTTTACATTCACAAATTCATGTCTTTTTAATAAAATGCATAATTGATTCGAAGTTTAACATAGCTTAAACTTAACATTAGCTTTCTAATGTTTGACCAGCCAATATGTTAGCTAAAACCTACACATACTTCTTTCTACTGACATCGACAACATATTCCATATCCAAATTGTATAATTTTTGGAATTGCTCCCTTCATGATAGCTGCCTTGTGTGCTGGCCTTTGCTCATGATGCATGCCTATAGTTAGCAGGTTTGCACTCATTGATCTAGAATCCACCCACCCAGATTAAAAAACAAATGGTATCTTCTCATTATCAAATAAGAGAAATGCTAATATTTAATTCATTTAGAGTCATATGTGTTTCAAGTCTAAGTCAAGTCTCAAGTCATGAACACCAAGTCAAATACGAAGTCATGTGACTCGAGTCCCCCACCTCTGCTATTCTGTATACATAGCCAATTAATGTTCAGTACATAAAAACATAAAATTGCCAGAGGCAATAACACAGAAACCAGAAAACAAGACAAAGACAAAAAACAAGCACAAACAAATCCCCTGACAATTTCCATGATTTTCATTTATAAATAATTGTGTGTTTGGATCAGTAATTTCATTTTGATCTATCAAATACCTGAAGGACACAGTAATATTTTGTTAGTGAAATGAGATTCATTGGATTAACAGAAAATGTGCAATATGCATCAAAATGAAAATAGACAGGTGCATAAATGTGGGCACCCTTGTCATTTTGTTGATTTGAATACCTGTAATTACCTAGCACTGAGTAATTGGAACATACAATTGCTTTGTTGAGCTCATTAAGCCTTGAAGCTCATAGACAAGTGCATTTAATCATGAGAAAAGGTATTTAAGGTGGCCAATTGCAAGTTGTTGTTCTCTATGACTCTCCTCTGAAGAGTGGCAACATGGGGGCCTCAAAACAACTCTCAAGTTACCCTAAAACTAAGATTGTTCAAAATTATGTTTTAGGGGAAGACTGCAAAAAGCTATTGCAGAGATTTAAGCTGTCAGTGTCCACTGTGAGGAAAATAGTGAGGAAATGGAAGACCACAGGCACAGTTCTTGTTAAGGCCAGAAGTGGCAGGCCAAGCAACATATTCGGAGGCAAAGGCGAATGATGGTGAGAACAGTCAAAAACAGCCCACAGACCACCGCCAAAGACCTACAACATCATCTTGCTGCAGATGGTGTCACTATGCATCATTCAACAATTTAATACACTTTGCAGCTGCTTATTCCTTGGAAAGCACATGATGCAACCAGGGGTATCCAAGATCGAGTTGTTCACCAGGTGATGACAATACCATCAGCTGTACACAGTTTTCCAAATTATTATGTAAATTGGAATTAAGTGTCAAACATGAAATATTTAGTTTTTCAATCAAACTAATGGATGGTATTGTGTCCCCGGGCTCTTTGGATCACTGAAATCAATTTCAGACACCTGAGATAATTAGTTTGCCAGGTGAGCCCAATTAAAGGAAAACTGCTTAAGAAGGATGTTCCACATTATTATGCAAGGCACAGATTTTAAGCAATATGGGAAAGAAAAAAATCTCCCTGCTACAGAAAAGCGTAAAATAGTGCAATGTTTTGGACAAGATGTGAAAACATAAGATATTTCACAAAAGTGAAAAACGTTTGTGAAAACCTAAGCATGATCATGGTACTGTGAAGAGATATGTGGCTGATTCAAAGTACAGACGGGTTTGTGCAGATAAAGACATAATGAGAAAGGTTAATGCCAGACAAATTCATTGGATTAAAGCAACCCTCGCCAAAATGCAACCTAAGGTTTTTTTTAATGTAGCCAAGACAAACTTTAAACACTATAAAGGCTCGACACAACATGAAAGTTTGCTCGAAGTATCACCAGGGGCTGTACACATGAACTTGAGCATTGAGCATTGAGAACATTGTTTTTGTACACAGGGTTTACTGAAAAGAAAGGATTTGTACAAAGCAGTTTGTTTCTGGTGGCTCCCATTTTGCCAGTCAAAAAATGTTTTAAAGGAGCAGCTACTAAAATGCCATTATAAAGCTGCAAACATGTATTTGAAGCTGCTGGAGTCCCGTCAACCTTAAGGTGTAGGATCCTCCAGAAACTTGCAGTTGTGCATAAACCTACTGTTCGGCAACCAATAACCAATGCTCACAAGCAGAAACGGTTACACTGGGCCCAGAAATACATGAAGTAATTTTCAAACAATCTTGTTTAATGATGAATAAACATCCATGGAGCAAAATCGTTGTCAGACAGGCAAGTTTCGATACAGGAGTCTCAATAATAAAGGCTCAATACAAGGTCCAAAGAGAGAAATCCAAAAAGGTAGGCAGGGATCGATACACAGATATCAAAAGATCGATCAAAAGATCGATACACAGGACAATAATAAGAACAAAAAATCACGGGCAGAAAAAGGGAGAGCTGATGGGAGTCTGGCACCAGAGGATGTGACACAGATCAAATATTCAGATATCACTGTGATCACCCAGGCAGTCATTCATGCAATAGTATGCAAACTCATGATCCTACTAAACAGCTACTATTCTTCAATTAGGGTAAAATTAATTTATTAATCACCTACAATATTTGGAAGTTGAAGACAAACATTTTAGCACTTTGTCACCAATTATTAAATATGTTTTCATTTTAAGTCTAGTCAGAATTGTAATGAGAAAGCAGCAACAGAACCTGTCAAGGAGTATTAACCCAACTCTAACCACTGAATCTATGGAGAGAACACATACTCATTTATAGGGTAGTAAGAACATTTACTTAAACTCCAATAGAGAATACTACAACAGAGAATACTACAGACCAGTTATTCCAGCCTTAACATAGGCTATTAGTAGCAAGCTAATGAGGGCTGCTACCCGGGTGTCACATCGGGCCCAGGGAGGGCTGCGATGTAGAGACTTTCTATGGACTCCTTATATATCTAGTTTGGATCATTCTTGTGTTTAGGTTATGTTCCCCCCCCCCTTGTGTTTGTATTCAGTTGTATGTGTTTCTGTACAAGGCAAGTCGGGCGTAAGGAAATAACATGTGGGGTTCCTCAAGGCTCAATCCAACTCGGTCCAAAGCTGTTTATATTGTACATAAATTATATCTGTAATGTGTACAAATTGTTGAAATATGTGTTGTTTGCTGATGATACAAACCTATTTTGCTCAGGTGATGACCTCAGGCTGCTTAGGGATACAGTGGAGAAAGAGCTGCAAGTCTTGAAAAGATGGTTTGATACTAATAAGTTGTCTTTGAATTTAAATAAAACTAAGTTCATGATATTTGGAAAAAAAATCTATCATGAGGTTAACATCAGGATAGAAAATGTGGAAATAGACAGAGTTTATGAAAGAAAATTTTTAGGAGTGATTTTTAAGACCACAAATTATGCTGGAAACAACATGTCAAACAATTAAAATCTAAAGTATTAATGTCGATTGCAATATTACATAAAATGAAAGATGTGCTCAATTCAGATTCATGACATTTATTGTACGGTTCCTTAATATTGCCATACATTACTTATTGGTGGGAAATATTGGGAAACACGTACAAAACAATCACAAACCCTATTTTTATATAACAAAAAAGAGTGATAAGACTCATTAACAGAGCTGATTACCTTGAACCAACAAACAGATTATATATATATATTCACACAAACTTAAATTTTGAGACTTAGTGGAAGCTAAAACAATGCAAATAATGTATAAAGTGAAATATAGAATGGTTCCAGAGTCCATCCAAAGGCAGTTTCAGATTAGAGAGATTGAGGGGAATGTACATGTTCACAAATATAAAGATTAGAACAAATGTAAAACAAAGATGTATATCAGCAAAATGAGTTAACTTGTGGAATATGTTAGATGAGTAAATGAAAATGTGTTCCACGTTACAAAGATAAAAATATATATATATGGATGATTAACAAATATAAAAGTGAGGCATGAATGGTAAACTGTAAATGAATGGGAATGTATTTGTTTTGTGTTATTGTATTTTTTGTGTGCTTTTTATATATATATATATAAAAAGAGAAATAAAATAGAATGTAAAAGGAGTAGGTGTAATAAGCAATTGCTTCAACCTACTCCTTTTCGAACATTTTTTTTTGAGCTAATGAAATATGGTGACATTTATTGTTGTTGTGTTGTTGTGTTTTTATTCTGATTTTTTTTATTGGTATGTAAGTAATGTTGCATACTTATGCAATTGTGTGATTGATATTGATTGATTGAATTAAACTTTTTTTTAAAAGTACAGTGAGGGCATGGGACAGTCCTAGCCTTCTCTATGGGGGATTTCATGTTCCGCACACAGGTGCCTTGTATTGGGTCATCACCATTGTATTTAAGCCAGGTGCTGTGATCACCCCGGTGTCGGTTATTGCCTCTGTTAACGTGTTCCAGAATTCTGTTACCTCTATTTGTATCCTCCAGCCTGAACACCTTGTGTATTACGGATTAAATCGTCAGTGCCTGCAATTGTTTCCTGCTTTGCTTTCTACACGTGACATCGGGTAATATAATTATCTAGAACATTATGCAGATTCAATGCCTAGGCTTCTAAAATTAATATAAAAACTTAACATGACATGTTCAAAATTGTAGCATTTTATTCCAAAAAATGTATGGAAAGCTGGGAACCTACATGGTTACGACCAATAAAACGTATTCATTCATTTCTCACCATAAACATATTCTCCGGGTATGGATCAATTTTCTGTTCCGATCTCAACAAGTCTGGGTAAAATACGGCGTAGGTACCAATCAGAGGCAGCATTTTTATGATGTCATCATGTAGACTTTTTAAACTACAAAATACAAAACAGATGGGCCGTCACTGTCCTTCCTCTTTCAGAGACTCCACCTGGCATGTTCCTCCTGCCGTGTTCTACACCCACGTTCCTCCTCCCTAATTTACTAGTTTGAAAATACTTTTACTGTATGTCTCTGAGCTTTTCAAGTTGTTCACTCTGCCCATCGCTAGCAATGGATTCACAGAACAAAAAATGTGGCCGTAGGAAAATTCCGGGGGATTTTCATCCCAAAAAAATGTATGTCTGTTTAAGTACAGTAATAGGCTATAATAATGCTGTAATCACATCACATACTGTAACTGCCTGGTTTATAGAGTACTGTATAGCAGTCTAGCGCTCTGTTTACAGAGTATAGCTCTCTAGCGCCCCCATCTGTCTGTAGTTTTTAATTATACACACTCAACTTGTTATACATACCCAACTTGTTACATGCAACTAACTTGTTATACAAACCCAACTTGTTACATGCACCTAACTTGTTACATGCACCTAACTTGTTACATGCACCTAACTTGTTACATAAACCCAACTTGTTACGTAAACCCAACGTGTTATACACACCCAACGTGTTATACACACCCAACGTGTTATACACACCCAACGTGTTATACACACCCAACGTGTTATACACACCCAACGTGTTATACACACCCAAATATTTGTTTTGTTTTATGGTTCTGTACCTTAGGGAAACGACATCTACACAGTAAGATAGTGAATATATATTTATTCTATTCACAACATGTAACAGCAGTTATAAATAACAATAATCCTGAGCGATGAGCCTGGCACAAAATACAAAAACCCCCAAAACAATTAAGCAAGTATACCAATAACACTAATCATTACATTAATGTGTTGCTCCCTAAACAGAACCACTAAACCAATCAGCATCCTCAAGTAAGAGCGACACCTAACGGCCAAATGAAACTACACATACTGTACATGATTATCTATAATTGGAATCCCATGATGATGCTGGTAACTCCAAACTTATACCTCCAAACAAATAGTGTATTTTAATGCAACCACCCATGGCTTGACAGCAAGATGAATGAAAATCTTAACACTATAAAATCCATGAATGACTATCTCCGAAGTTGACAGTTCCATTCATCCTAGTTGGCAGATAACCGAACCAACCCACCCAAACTGATGGGCCAATTGAAACCCCCGATCTAAGCCCTAGGATACATAATAGTAATGCGGTCAGCTCAGCAGATAAATCCAAAAACCGCCGAGGCCTACATACATTTTTATAATACAATATTGCAAACCATCACCATATTGAAACTGATGTAACGCCTGCGGGCGCCAGATTGACAACGCCTCATGCCCTTCAGAGTTTACTCATACATTGACCACAATGAGTAGAGGCAGCGCAGATGCAGAAGGAGCGTGACATAGACAGCCCAGGAGACATTCCACCAGTTGGATCAGTCGTGCCGGGAACCAGTAGCATGCCGCGTGTTTGCCGGTGTCAATGATGACCAGATAACCAGATGTGTCTCACGGTAGACACGGTAGACATTCAGACATGAAAATCAAAGAACAAATAGATATCAATACGGGAAAATACAACACTCTGTTGTTGAAATTCTCAGTATCAATGCAAACCTTAGTTACCCATCATCAGAACTGATGTTTAACAAGAAATCTGTGTCACCTTTCCAGAGACCCTACGCCTCTTACCAGAGAACCTACATTTCTTACCAGAGAGCCTTCTTTGAACACTGCTCACTGAAGAATCGACTTAAATAATAGCCAGACAATCCCTGAATAACACTACAATACTTACACCTTTGTAGAAAAGTCAGCAGCAAAAGCAGCACGGAACACTGAATGCAGGAAAACACATGGGCAACCATTACACAGTTAGGCAAAACATTTTAAAAACAGTGTACATAGTAACTAATAACCCACATAAATAATTGCATTACTAATAAACAAAACACTAAAGGAACCGCAATGTCCATAAACCTGGGACCCAGAAATACTTTGCAACGTGCCTAAAAGATCCCACCTTTTCAACACATCCAATTAGATTTTGATTTTAAGAAGTTACCAACATTGAACTACCAATCAATTAAGACATCACTCAAGACATGACAGTATGAAATGAATGATGTATAAACAATATCCCCGTAGACCATGCAACAATGAATACACACCCACCAAATCATAACAAAATAATAATGAACTCAAATATGCTTCAAACGAAATATCATCCATGTACAAACACTTCCACAATACTCATGCCATTTGTAGAATATCCGCGGCAACAGCCGTAAGAAACACTAAAAGCAGGTAAACTCATGCGCACCACCACAAATGGAACACGGTTAAAAACATGGCTTACATCATATCTAATAACCCATGCAACAAATGCACAAATACACAAAACTCCAGAGAAACCGCAGACAGATACGTAATGCTTACAGGAAAGATTCAACTTAGTAGCAATCCACAAATAAAGCAGGGCATGCATGTAGTATTTCTAACACAAGCTATTTATTAGCATTGACTTTTCCACATGATCAACTCAGTATACATACTACACATGATAAACTGGGCCTTTATTGTGCACCATTCTAATCAAGGATGTATACACCTCAATATGCATGAACCTCCGGGCTTTGAGTCTGAAAGTGTTCTCATTACGCCGAACATATGACATCACTCAGCGTTGCCAGCAGAATGTTAGTA
>JACXGM010037055.1:0-11579 GCA_016801145.1 Umbra pygmaea
AGAACCTACCCTGGTCCCTGGGCTGAGTGTGTCACACTAGAGAGATCCTACCCCTGGTTCCTGGGCTGAATGTGTCACATTAGAGAGACCATACCCCTGCTCACTGGGCTGAGTGTGTCACATTAAAGAGACTCTACCCCTGGTCCCTGGGCTGAATGTGTCACTTTAGAGAGGCTCTACACCTGGTCCCTGGGCTGAGTGTGTCACAACAAAGAGACCCTACCCCTGGTCCCTGGGCTGAGTGTGTCACAACAAAGAAACCCTACCCCTGGTCCCTGGGCTGAGTGTGTCACAACAAAGAGACCCTACCCCTGGTCCCTGGGCTGAGTGTGTCACAACAAAGAGACCCTACCTGTGGTCCCTGGGCTGAGTGTGTCACAGAAAAGATACCTTACCCCTGCTCCCTGGGCTTCATTCTCAGGTCCCTAACCAGTGCCTATGTGAAGGCTACTACATAGGAAAAACCATGCATCTGATTGTCCTGATATTTCTGACTATAGACAGACAGACAGACAGACAGACAGACAGACAGACAGACAGACAGGAACAGATCACAGTAACAGTAGGCAGGATCATAACCCTACATCAAACTGACAGAGGATAAGATGCTGGACAGGATGGAGGATAGAGCCGCCAGAGTTGTTAGTATCGTTGTTCTGCTGGTGCGCAACCCGTTACACCACCGATTGGCTGACTGGCTATCTGACAGATTGTTTTGCTGACCGAATTAGCTGACTGCATTGGCTGGCTGAATGGAGAGAGGAAGTTATGGATGGAAGTTTCCAGAACTGACCTGTCTCTCCTCTTTTCTGCCCATTGTATTTACTTGCATGTTAGGGGGTATTCGGTGTGTGTTATGTGTGAGAGAGATGAATAGGATCGCTCAAAGGCATTGAGAAAAGGCGTCTTCAACCTTTTGTCAGAAGGACAACATGGGGAATGTTTTTAATCATCATTGTCAGGGAAACAGATAAAGCACCAAGGTGATCCTTCTTTCTTTGTTTAATGAAGCATTATTTGCGGTTAATTGCACAGACCTTAGGTATGATTTGGATTTTCACCACTGCAGTTGAAATGGGACAGATAAAAGTACTAGCCGTGTGTCTAGATACAAATGGAGGAACTACCTTTCCAAATGGTTATTTGGATCACCAGTATTAGAATAAATGGTTATTTGGATCACCACTATTAGAATAAATGGTTGGGATGCCTCCCACGTTTCCTGTGGAGAAAAATAATGTCAAAGGTTTTATTCATCCCTTTATGTTATGGTATTTTTCATCTTTTGTAAATAAAGGCCTTCTAAATAATGATGCTATACCCCCCATTACAGCAGCACTTTAGCAATAATAAAACCTGCAATCTGAAATATAAAGTGCCACCAGCAACACTTAATTAATCTTAATTGCTTTGAAACGAGCCAGCTTACAAAATTGCCTCGTTTTTCTAAATGACTTTTCCTCTTACAAATATTGCACACACCAATTTTTCCTCCTGTCTTTTCAGGCTTGATGAAATGCGCTCTGTTCCACTATCTACAGCTTAGCCCCTCTGTTCCGCCTCGCAGTGGTGAGGAAAAACCTTTGGGAAGCTGCCAGCTCGGCGCAGTCGAAGTCAGGCAGCCTATTTGCTGTTGTCGGTGGAGAGATGAGTAATGACGGTCCTTCCTCTTATCACTGGTCCACACACCTGCACCAACTCCTGGATTTCCTCCATGCACCACACGCTTAATTTGCCCCCCTCCCCTTGACTCCAGCATTGGTCGCTGATATCTGCTTACATTACACATTCCTGGAAAGAGGCCTTGGGTCCATTAGTGCCACCGTGGCCGGCCTACGACAGGATTTATGGGTCTTCTACAGCATGGAGTGGTTGGACCTGGGAGAGTGGCAATCTGGAATCAGGGGTCTGACTGCCCAGAGTATTAGTGGGTGTGTATGTTAGGAATGGTTGTTATCATCTCCTCTGGGTGTGGGCCAGAGCAGGAGGGAGCATCTTTAATGTGGCCTTTCAGTAGAGTATGGGAGGAGGGTAGTGTTATCCGCCTGGACGCAGCATGACCTAGGGGGAGGCAGTGGCCCTGTGTGCCTGGGCGTATGAAGGACAGCTTCCATGCATCAAGGTCAAGGTCTACATGTTTTGTGGTCGGTGGTTCATATTGAAATATGTACTGGGGGACAGCACCGGGTTGGCTGTGGTTCAAATTGAAAAGAGACAGGGAGAACAAACTGATTTGAGTCCTTATATAAAGGTATACCTGCATCAGGGCCATGTGGCCTGATGACTCCTTCCTGGCCCGTCCTGTGCCCACCTTGCTGTGCTGGTGCCTATGTCTGATCACATTTCCACCTGGTGACTCCAGTTGTACACCTCCAGAATGCATCCCGTTGTCCCTGCCTCAGACCACCAACTTGTGTTGATGCTACACAAAGACTGTGGTCACAACCCACCCATTCCTACTGTATGTCAATTTATGGACACTAATTGAACACTGATGAACAATGTGACCTTTACTACAATGGGCTGTGTACCTTCAGATTCTCCAACCGGTAGAGCCAGAAGAGGACTAGTTACCCCCTGAAGTCTGGCCTCTCTCTAGGTTTCTTCCTACATTCCACCTACTCAGGAGTTTTTCCTAGCCACTGTGCATCATGTGTTGTTGCTTGCTCTTGGGGGTTGGCCGGGTATCTGTCAAAGAATTTTGTGATGACTGCTGAATTTCATTGATTGATTGATTGACTGGGGGGATAGCAAAAGAGCTTGCTGTGGCACTTACTACTACTGTACAATGAACATGGGGACAGCACCAGGCTCACTGTGGTTCATAATTATACATGTACAGGGGGACAGCACCAGGTTCACTGTGGTTCATAATTATACATGTACAGGGAGACAGCCCCAGGCTCACTGTGGTTCATGTTTATAAATGTAAAGGGGGACAGCACCAGGTTCACTGTGGTTCAAAATTAGAAATGCACAGGGGGACAGCACCAGGCTCACTGTCGTTCATGATTATAAATGTAAAGGGAGACAGCTTTAGGCTCACTCTGGTTCATAAATATAGAAATGTACGGGGAACCGCACCAGGCTCACTGTGGTTCATAATTATAAATGTACGGGGGACAGGACCAGGTTCACTGTGGTTCATAATTATAAATATACATGGGGACAGCACCAGGCTCACTGTGGTTCATAGTTAGAAATGCAGAGGGGGACAGCACCAGGCTCACTGTGGTTCATGATTATAAATGTAAAGGGGGACAGCTTTAGGCTCACTGTGGTTCATAATTATAAATGTACAGGGCACCGCACCAGGTTCACTGTGGTTCATAATTATCAATGTAAAGAGGGATAGCACCTGGCTCACTCTGGTTCATAATCATAAATATACAGGGGACAGGACCAGGCTTACTGCGGTTCATATTTATAAATGTAAAGGGGGACAGATTTAGGCTCACTGTGGTTCATAATTATAAATGTACAGGGGACCGCACCAGCCTCACTGTGGTTCATATTTATAAATGTAAAGGAGGGCAGCACCAGGCTCACTGTGGTTCATAATTAGAAATGCACATGGGGACAGCACCAGGCTCACTGTGGTTCATGATTATAAATGTAAAGGGGGACAGCTTTAGGCTCACTGTGGTTCATAATTATAAATGTACAGGGGACCGCACCAGCCTCACTGTGGTTCATAATTATCAATGTAAAGGGGGATAGCACCTGGCTCACTGTGGTTCATAATTATAAATGTACAGGGGACAGGACCAGGCTCACTGTGGTTCATAATTATGAATGTACATGGGTACAGCACCAGGTTCACTGTGGTTAATATTTATAAATGTGCAGGGGGACAGCACCGGGCTCACTGTGGTTCATGTTTATAAATGTACATGGGGACAGCACCAGGCTCACTGTGGTTCATGTTTATAAATATACAGGGGGACAGCATCGGGGTGATTGTGGTTATTGTTATGGGGACAGCACAGGGATGGCTGTGGTTGTATTTAAACATACAATATATAGAAGAACAGATCTGGGCTGTTGGCTTTTGCTTTTTATATTTAAAAAGGGGGACAGTACTGAGTTGGTGTCAGTGGTTGGTACAGTATATTAACATGTAATACACAGGGACAGCACTGGACTGGTGGCATTTGTAATTCATGAGGGACAGCAGTGGGCTATGGGCTGGTAGTGGTGTTTCCTATTTAAACATGTAAAGATTGACAACACAAAACACTATGGCCTCTTTCCCGGTTTAGGGACTCCTTTAGTCTTGTATGAGTTAGTGAACAAACAGCCTATGAATAGCTAATGACCATAAAGTACAATCTTGTGTATTTATAATGACTTTTAGTTGTTGCCTCCAGAGGGGTGGATGGGAAAAGCATGTGTGGTGTGGCTTCTGGAAAAGTAAAACGTCTCAGAGAAAACCAGGCCAGCAGCAGTAGCCCTTCCCTGCCTGTCCTGTGGACTATCTCTGCTGAGCAAAATTCATCTGGCTGGATGGATCCGTAACGTTAGCGGGGCAGCATTTAAAGGCCTGCAGTTGTATATTACTCAAGGAGCTGCTCGTCCCGTGACAGGGCCTGTAATGGTCCGGTCTCAACACTTCGTCAGACAGTGGGAGGCCTCAGAGAGTGGGCCCTATCCATCCTCAATCTCAGCCTGGTTCAGGAAGATCCTGTCCCTCTGCTTTGCTCTCCAGAGGGTTGGACTGTAGCACAAACACATTGTTTCTGGACCTATTACCGCTCCGTGGTAATGAAAGTCCTCCGGCTGGGCTTGTGTGTCTGATGGGTGTCTGTGATGGGTAGCCTATTTTGTCTGGCTTGAGAAAAGCACTTGAATTCGCAGTCTCCATTTTATATCCCCCCTCCCCAGCTGCCTTTTACGCCCCAAATGTCACGATAGGAGGAAATGAATGTAGGAAATCCTTTCTTCCCACTTCTCCCTTTATTTTTCCTACTTTTCCAAGGCGATTTACACAAAGGAGGTGTGGAGTGGGTGTGGAGAGGAGGGGGAGTGGGGTGTCAGCTTGCATCCTCAAATAGCGTCAGAGCGAACGTCTCCCGTGTTCTTCTCAGAGTAGCCATCCTGCCCAGCGGCCCGGGCCGATACCCCGGAGAGCACCAGGACCCCCATTAAGGCTCCATCGAGTCACAGTAGCAGCCAGTGTGTAGCCCTCCAGGGTCAAGGCCTGCTAAGAGCAACCTCCTCCCCGCCCCCCCCCATGATGAATGTCCAGGAGCTCAACGGGTGACGCCACATTCCTCATCATTAATCCAGGCCATTATGAGGCTGTTTCCCCCAGCATTGATCCGTCTTTTCCAGCTGAGCTGACGCAGCCTCTCCAGGGTAGATGGGGGCTGATACTAAGAGAGAGACAGAGATAGAGATGGAGGTAGACACCAAGGTAGAGACGGAGGTAGAGACAAAGGTAGAGATGGAGGTAGAGACAGAGGTAGAGACGTAGGTAGAGACAGAGTTAGAAATGAAGGTAGAGATGAAGGTAGAGACGAAGGTAGAGACGTAGGTAGAGACAGAGGTAGAGACAGAGGTAGAAACGGAGGTAGAGACGAAGGTAGAGACGAAGGTAGAGACGGAGGTAGAGAGGTAGGTAGAGACGTAGGTAGAGACCTAGGTAGAGACGGAGGTAGAGACGGAGGTAGAGACGTAGGTAGAGACCTAGGTAGAGACCTAGGTAGAGACGTAGGTAGAGACGGAGGTAGAGACGGAGGTAGAGACGGAGGTAGAGACGGAGGAAGAGAACAGGAGAACCAGGGTAGAATACAATGCAGCTTGGAATGGCTCAGATAAGCACATTGGAGTTAGAGACGGAGTTAGAGATGGAGGTAGAGATGGAATTAGAAATGGTGAGACGGAGGTCGAGACGGAGGAAGAGACGAAGGTAGAGACAGAGGTAGAGACGGAGGTAGAGACGGAGGTAGAGACGAAGGTAGAGACGGAGGTAGAGACATAGGTAGAGACGGAGGTAGAGACGGAGGTAGAGACGACGGTAGAGACGTAAGTAGAGACGGAGGTAGAGACGGAGGAAGAGACGGAGGAAGAGAACGGGAGAACCAGGGTAGAATACAATGCAGGTTGGAATGGCTCAGATAAGCACAGATGTTCGCAGGCATCACGGTCTCTCCTAGTGCATACTAATTGAGCCTGCTAACGATCCCTGCATATGCATCCAGTGCACACACCCAGAATGCTCCTGTGAAATAAACATGAGCCTGAGGGGCGACACGTTCTGCTCAGTGTTCAGGGGCCAGGTGTCCAGGTGTTCACTGGTAGCGTGGATCAAAATCCACAGCCTAATTTAAGTCACCACGGCCAGGTGAGCAGCACAGGTCTGCCTCGTAACGTGTTACCTGTCTCAGTCTGCTTGGTCGAGCAGCACGCAGGACAAGATGTGTAATAGTATGTAACGCTGTGCAACCTGAGTGCACGGCTATTGTCTTAATTCCATTTCTGCCTTGGAATGGCTTGGCTCAATTGAGATTGCTCCGCTTCTGAACACTCCAATATCTTAAAGAATGGCTGGTGTAGAATGTATTAAATATCACTGGGGACAAACGTGCAGCACTGAGATTTCCTATAAAATTGAGAAAAGGAAAATCTGTCAACTGTGAAATTACTGATCACCGGGGCCCTTCTTTTTTTTCCGGTCCGCTGAGGGAATGCCAGAGGCTGTGAGTGGGTGGGCCTTCGGATAAAGTCGAAGGAGAACAAAATGAGGGCATTTTGGCCCAGCGTGGGTTCCATGTCCCCCATCCACCCTCTCTCAGTTGTAGTTGGGGCCAATCTTTTCGTGGCTGATTACGCATCCAGCTCCGGAGGTGGTCCAGGGACATCCAGAGGGGTTTAGCCGCACTTCCAGGCTGACCGAGGGGCCTCCTCGCCCTGGGTCACAGCATTTAGGATAATCCTTTGGTCCGCAAGCACCGGATTATGACTCTGTGATGGCCAAAATGGGCCCGACTGACAAATTGACAGCAAAGTGAGAGAAGGTATCAAGATATTGTTTCCCTGTAGGAACCTTAATATTATGACCAAAAGGCCGTAAAGACAAACATCTAGCTATGCTGCTTCCATTGGCACAGAAGAGTATCAGGTGGAAACAGGATGTTAAAGCTCTCATTCAGACCACGTCATATTGTGACAGCTTGCCAAGCTAAGGAATGCCGGTGTTGGTTGGATGTGTATGTTTGCGTTTATTTCTGTGTGTGTTTTGGGGGCTGGGGAGGGCAATAATTATAGTAGTAGGTAGTGCTGGGGTAAGAGTGGAGGAGGAGGTGAGGGGGGTTCAGATGGACCAGGTAATTACTCGGATCAGCGAGCATGAAGGTGGGGCCATGGGCTGGCTGTCAGCACACTGGCTAACAGCTGGGGGCTACTGAGACCTCTTCAACAGCTGGCTAATCACACACACAAACACACACACACACACACACACACACACACATAGAGCCATGGTCTAGTCCACCTGGAGGCCTCACCTACTGTACCTGACCTGCAAAGAGAGATTCCGAGAGAGAAAGTGAGAGAGAGAGACCATTACACAATCTAGTGAGCGAAAGAGAGAGCCATGATAATGTAGGTGCAGCAACACTTCTCAGCGTTCCACTACAGTTAGCTTGATGTAAATGAACACAGCAGTAGATATTGCTATACAATGCTACCCGGGGACCTGTTGTGGCATTCATATGCAATGTGTCCTATTGAAAACCATTCTGTATGGGCCATTCAATCAGCTGCAGCGAAAGAGACCAGGGGACGGACATGCTTCGCACGTCTCTTCACGAAATGAAAGGTTAGCGAGCCATCGATCTGTTCGGAGAACTGCACCCGCTATCCTCCTCACAACCCCCCCCCCCGCTACGGCTGGACGCGTTTTGGGTCGGAGAGTGTGCAGCTGACGTCACAGGCGTGGCCCGTCGCTGTGCTGATGAAGATGTTGGCGGAGTTGGAGCAGCCCTGGCGTGAGTCATTACTCTGGTCGTCCCTTAATGGAAAAACTAAAGAAAATGAACATCAGCGCTGTCTGGGTTGACAGGAAGATACACATTATGTCACGTTCTATTAGATGCAACAATATCACTAGTTCTGGAGAGCACAGGTGAATACCATGACACACAGTACATTCAGAAATGGTATAGCATATCTTCTTGGTGCATTTCTTCTAGTAGAATGACATGTTTTTTTGTCTCGTTCTCTGAGATTTTTGTTAGGATTCTTCAGGAGGACTGACAGATAAAAATGGAAGTACATGGAAATTATTATCGGGACAGATAAAAATGCTTTTTGATGGCTCATTCTTCTATCATTTCATCAATCCTGACTCCATGAGTATTATCCTAAGTCCACTTCATCTGTTTCCTCATTGTTTGCACACAGGAGTTATCATCACCGGCCTAATATGTATGCTTTGACATTCTCACAGATCTGCCCTCCATTACTAAAGGTTTATGGTTAATGGACACAGCTGATTTCCTCCACTGATGGTTATTGATAAGGTCTTTTTAATAAAAAGAATTGCCACAGTGTTTGATTGAAACCCACATTGATTGTAATTATTTTCATAGAACAGTCTATGTCCGTATTCCTAAACAGGATATACTGTACTTATATAGAGGCAGTGTGTAGCCAGCCTGATGATAGCCAACGGAAACAAATGTATCCTCCTTCCTTGGTCATGTGACGCATGTGTCATCCGTAGAGGCCTGTCATCCAGGAGGAGAAGCCCATTGAAACAATGCAGGATGATTGGGTGTCTCTACCAGTGAAAAGAGATTGATTTTCATTTTCCCTCCATTTCAACCAAGACATCTGGCATGTTTTTAGGCAGCTCACTCCGATGTTTCCTGTTGAAATATTCAGTAGCTCCTGGTGTTACCCATCTCTACCTCTTTCTACCTGTCAAAATATCCTCATCCAATTTGGAGTTGTTGTGCATTCCTGCGTATGTGTGTGTGTGTGTGTGTGTGTGTTATATCTGCCAGCTGATTGGAAATCATGGAATATTATTAGAAGAGATTAATGTTTTCTTTTTTTTGGTTTAACGGGGGTCGTGTGCATTCAGGAGTTTCTGTGTGGATGCACTTGCGTGCGCCGTGCGTGGCTACGTGTGCGCGTGTCCGGACGGGTGCTGGCGAGGTCGTGCGGATGCTGATGTCGTGTTGTTGTCAGTCTGCGCTGGAGGCCAAGCGGTCAGGGAGGGAGAACACATGAAAAATACATGCTAGTCATTCCACTACAGTGCACATCAGGGCCTAATTGGAGAGAGGGGTCTTTCACTGTTTGTGTGCGTGCAGAGGGGCTGCTTCCTGGAGCTCTTTCACATCGTTTGGTTTATCTTATTTACTTAGACGCCTGCCCTAGTTGATATATACAGACTCCATCTGGCTGTCGGGTGTGGTTTTCATTATAGAGTAACAACATGTACTGCAGGCTGAATCCAATAGTCCAATATTACTGATCAGCAACAGTGGAACTGTCTCTGAGTATTGTGCCTGCCTGGTCTTGAGTGCGGTCATAGTCTTTTGGTTTTAGTGTTATAACATGTCTTTTATTTAACAGTGGTATTTTGACACACTATGAAAACGTTTCAAGGCAGGTATTTTGAATTGGGCTTCCGAGGTGTTGTCGGGAGGGGTCTAAACATGAAGACCAGAAGGAGCAATGGGCATCTGGACACCTCCTCAATCACACCATCGTGTGTCTCAGTGCTTACAACCAAAACCCCCACGCCCACAGTCCAAAATCAATTATAGGCAGTTGAAATGTGTTGTGTAGAGAGCTTCAGTATAGCTCTGCTCCTCCTGACAACAGCTGGATTATTTATACTAAGGGGGTAATTCCCTCAGTCTTGTGAGCAGCACAATTGACTTCCTTTCTGTGGCATTTTGAAGCACAGCCATGCCATCACACTACAGTAGAGAGTTTCCCTTACATAAAGACATACACCCTCTCACTGCCCACATATTAAAATGTAAAATGATGATTAAAAACAGCACTTCATTCCCACAGCAAGCAAGCTAAGAAACAGTATACCCGGAGCTAGTTTTTTCCCTTCCCTCTTTGGGTCTTTGGATGAGGAGGTGTTAGAAAACTAAGAGAATATGTCCTCTAGACTGAGAACAAACTCAAGTGCGGTCAGTGAGTTGGGAAACCAGAGCCTGCATACTGGAAATGAGTAACACTAAATGTTTTTAAGTGTTATTACGTGTACAGTAGATCCAGGACACTGTTACTTCTGAACTTGCCAAACCTTTTCAATCTGTTATACCCACAGTAAATTGGGATTGACCTCCCCTGTGTTCGTCCTGCTGGGCGCAGGGGACACGTCTGTCCTGATGATTGAGTGGAACTGGCTGCCGGCCGTCCGGGTCCATCGGGTGTCCGGTCCCCCCGAAGACTTAATGTCATTGTTTATACCCTGTGATAAATTCAGCCAAACGACAGCCCTGATTCATATTCGGCGTTTTGTTCTTAAGCTATTCTCTTTTTGTGACACAAAGTCTTGTCCATCTCAAGGTCACAGACTGGCTGATTACTCTCCAACCGGCCGTCCCCTTCTTCCCCCTTTATCATCTCCATCTTCTCCTTCCACCTGAGTGGCTGTTGTAGGAGAACCTCTTGTCTTTGTCAGCTGTAGTCCACTCAGACTAAAAGCCCTTGAAGCCAAGGAAGAATACGAGACTGGAATACCTCAGCTCCAATTGGTCCGCCAGCCAACCTGCATTGTGGTCAGACTTCCCAGTAACTGAACGTAAAGTCCCAAAGGCTAACGTCCTAGACACGCTTCACGGAACAAGCGTGTAGACGCTTTCCCTAAGAGAGTACAAATGACGATTACAAAAGGTTAAGAAAGCAACCGTCCCCACCCCCAACAAACCCCTTTGTTCCCCCTCGTAGGTGCAATACGGCACAAGATTCAGGGGCGTGCAGATCTGATGGATGGGGAGATGGGGGTCAGGTAATCCAGTGGCCTGCCTGGAAACACTCTTTCATGCTCGGCTGCTTTCCAATAAATAAGAAATGTAGTCTGCCTTGTAGACGTGATATTAACCTGTGCTTTCCCGTGGATGGAGTTCGACTGAAGGCTCCCAGGGTGTACAGAGGGGGTTGTGAGGTGTGGTGCTAATGGCTAGTGTTGCATGATTAGAATATGTTTGTGGCGGACAGAGAGCATAGATGAAGAGGATCAGGGTGGCTGGAAGAGGGGAATGAAACGAGGCATGGTGAAGGCATCTCATTTCAATCTCAAGCCGCTTATTGGCTGCAGATCGCTCTCTTGGTGTTCACGGTAAGGGTGCAATAGACATGGAGGACTCATGAAGGAATGGCGTTTTTCTCTCAGCGAACGACAAGTGAAGGTGAAGAGACAGAGAGAAGGAAAGAAGAGATGAGAGAGCATGAGAGAGCAAAGGGAGAGTGAGTCGTAGTAGCAGATGAATAGATAAAGAAGTAGAGGCAGATGGAAATAAGCGTAAAGTCTGATGGATAGAGTAATAGAATCAGATGGATAGAGGAATAGAATCAGATGGATAGAGTAATAGAATCAGATG
>JACXGM010037056.1:0-11214 GCA_016801145.1 Umbra pygmaea
CACGGTCTATGTGGGTCTATGTGGGTGCATCACGGTCTATGTGGGTCTATGTGGGTGCATCACGGTCTATGTGGGTCTATGTGGGTGCATCACGGTTTATGTGGGTCTATGTCAGTGCATCACGGTCTATGTGGGTCTATGTCGGTGCATCAGACGCCACCAAGTAACACCATAGAGGTCACTGATGTCCTGATCCAGGTCTGGGAGGAGATCCCCCAGGACACCATCCGCCATCTCGTCAAGAGCATGCCCAGACATTGTCGGAAGTGCATACAAGGAACGTGTGGGTCATACACACTGAGTCACATTGTGAGTTACCGTGATGACATTCACACAAGTTGAAACAGCCTGTGATTTTATTTGTTTACTTAGATTTTCAGTGAGAGTTTGAAACCAGCCCTAAATCGTTTGTTGATTTTGGTTTCCACTGACCGTTGTTACATCATTTTGTTCTCAACGAAAAACACAATGTGCAGTAAAGACTTTGATCTTTAATAAGTTTCATTCATCGAGACCCGATGTGTGACTTAAGTGTTCCCATAATTATTTTGAGCAGTGTATGTCTGTTATGTTGCATTCTAATTAAAAGGAGTGCTGTTAACAAGTGATTGCATTTAAATGGATTTACTCTTCTGCATTATTTTATCAAGTGGCACATCAGAGTGTTCCACAGTGGGAGCTTTTTAAACTCTTGACCTTGGTAAAAATTAACATCAATTGCAGCCTGCTCTATATTTTCTTCCAATCTTTTGAACCAAAATATTTTAAGCCATTTTCTTTGGTTGCTATGCAACACTTGGACCAAAAATGCGGGAGCATGCAGAGAATGTGCCAAAAAAAAACTATGGCGAGAGCTGAGCCAAGCCTACTCCTGAGGAAGAGGGGGCACACAAATTAAAATGTTAATATAGCCTATAGTCTAATGGCTGGCTTCCATAAAACACACAATCCTCTTTTTATAAATCACTATGTCAACTGACCCGGTGGCAACAGACAGCTCTTCCCTAAAGCTATGGCATTTACATTTTATTCATTTAGACGACGTTCTCAGTTCATGTATTAATCTTAAGATGATCAGCGGAGTCAAACAAACAATCAGAATGAAGTGTTAAAAAAAGTGTATCAGTAAGTAAGTAAAACGTATTAACGAAGTGTTAGTAAGCATGTATTAAGTTACTAAATATGTATGACAGTTTGTTATCCCATTCCACACAATCAGACTCAGTTCAGATTTAGAGCACTGGGTCCTAGGAGATACAAACCCTTAACTACAGCACAAAGCAACGTGGCAGGCATACGAAGTAACGTGAAGTACATCACTGCTAATTTGACATAAGAACGCTGCCAGATCCACGCATGGACATTCATTTCACAAAACATCGAGCCGATGGCTGCAAGACTTTCTCTGAGAATATGGATGCAGGAACATGAAGCAAGGACACGTTACACAATCAGCAGAGACAGACAGGCAGACAGACAGGCAGACAGACAGGCAGGCAGACAGGCAGGCAGACAGGCAGGCAGACAGACAGGCAGGGAATGCAAACAGAAAGGGACACAACCAGACAGTCAGGGAGACAGACAGGCTCACAGACAGACAGGTTGGCTCTGAGGCCCACTGATACAGATTCTGTCTGTCTCTTGAGCCTTCAGTGTTAATCAACACTCTTTTCCAATGCATATTATGAGTTACACGCCTCAATCTTCCCACCGGCTGCTTAAATTAAGTCTGCAAATCTGACGGCAAATTAACCTTCAAATCAATGATGATGTGTCACCTATACAACAAGACACCATGCACCTTTAACCCAGCAAGAAAAAACACATGAAAACTGCTGGGTAGACAATTCAAATCGATTGAGTTGTAAAAATAAAATGACAAATGTAATGACAATACAATTGAAGAGCAACTGTGCAGTCTGAGGAGTGAGCAATCACTCAGACGTTCGCGAATCTCTCTGATAAGAAAGACTTAATCCCCCAGTCAACCTTGATTATGATGACAATGAAGCTGTAGATTAACCAGCAATAATGGAGACGTACAGTCACTAAACTGTGGAGATGAGCTGTGAGGAGATCATATAGAATCTCCGGAGGTTTCTCCATCTTATCTCTGGATAAATGGGAGGAACATTCTCAAGGCTCACGAGAGCTCGGACGGGTTGCGACACTAGAGCCCACGCTTGAGTGACTAACAAAGGTCTGGACTTCTGGTCTGATGCCGGAACACCTGGATGGGGCACTGTTCTCGCTTTCCTCAAATCGCAGCTTAATTAAGCTCAGACTTACGAACGATGACCAATGGAAGCAGGGCTCAGACCAACGAACGATGACCAATGGGAGTAGCACTCAGACAAACGAACGATGACCAATGGGAGTAGCACTCAGACCTTTGAACAATGACCAATGGGAGCAGGGCTCAAAACCTAAGAGTGATGCCATACAGAAAGCTAGTCAGCTAACGGTGGGATCGCAGCAGTAAGGGTAGTGATAAAATTAACCTCAGTTACAAAAACTAGGAACCAGCAGCCGTGCAAACACCCAGACTTATGGGCCTGATGAATATGACCTGTGGAGGCTTAAACCTGCGGTATACTAGATGTTCCCGACCTGTCGCGCGCCAAAGTGACGTCATGGGAGCGCCGTAACTATTGATACTCGTGCGTGGTGCTCGCAACACTAGTTTCTGTCTTCTCCTGAACAGAGGAGTCGCAACTGAGGAGAGGCTACTGACTTTGATATTTCTACAGATTACTGTAGAAGAAAAAAAAGTTAAACAATGGCAGACCTGGCAGCAGCATCGATGTTAATGTCAACAGATTATCTTAACGATGTTGTTATGAACCAATTACAGTTTTATTATGAACCATAAACTGTGTTATCATGAATCGTTTACTGTGCCCTCAAACTCATCCATGCTTCCTGTTTACGTTTTGTCGCAAAATCATTTTGACATCACTTTGGCGCACGCCCGGGCGATAACGTCAAGTATACCGCAGGCATTAGAGCGGTCCAGTGTTGGCAGAGGGAAATAGTGGTAGTGGTATGTTTAGGGTCATTGTCTTGTTGCATGATGAGGTGCCGTCCAATGAATTGAGCCAATTGGTTTGTCTGAGCAGATAAAATATTTCTGTAAACTTCAGAATTCTTTGTTTTACTTCTGTTTGCAGAAGTGAGGCTGTTCCACTGGCAGCCATACAGGCCCAAGCCATAACACCCGCTCCACCATGTTCCACTGGCAGCCATACAGGCCCAAGCCATAACACCCGCTCCACCATGTTTCATGGAGGTGGTATGCTTTGCATCATGGGCACTTTTTTCTAAAAAATTTCCATCATTCTGGTAATTCAAATCTTTGTCTCACCTGTCCAAAATATTTTTTTTCCAGAATTGTTGGGGATATTTTAGGTGCTTTTTAGCAAAATGTGATCTTGCCTTACTGTTCTTCAGGTTTAGCAGTCTTGCATCTTGTAGTGTACCATCTGTAGTCCTGCCGGTGTAGTCTTCTACATATGGACTTTGAAACATCTACACCTGCATCCAGAAGTGTTTTGATCTGTTGGGCTGTTGTCAGAGGGTTTTTCATCACCATAGAGAGTATTCTCTGGTCATTAGGGCTGTAACGATATGTGATACGAAACCGAAATCACGACACTCCGATCTACAAACTTGTGTAGCGGTCTGAGAAGGCAGAATCGCGACACACCCCTTCCAACTCTCAGAGTTATTCTTCCTGTCCAGATCTAATGCAATCACATCTTTAAATTACTATTAGTATTATTTGAAGTGAACAATATAAAATACGTAGACCTACACCACAAAACTAGTTGAGGATAAATTATTTAATTTTACCTGTAAGCATCCTCCAATTACGTGTCATCTGACTACCTTTCCAATCATGTGATGCCTACCTGCAAAAGTTGAGCTAGTTGAAGAACGTGTCCGCAGATCATTAAAAAGACAAATTATCTGATTTTTGTTTTCCAGAATTTAAGGTCTAAAAATGTCTGAAATCTCGTTTTCTAAGGTCTCAAAGAAATTTGAAATTCATGCTATTTTTGTTCAATTGTATTTTGTCGAAAAAGCCATAATCGCTTTCTCTGAGCAACATTTAGTTAGCAAATGCTGGCAGATTATAGTAATAGCAGGTGATTGCGGCAGCTCCATGAGTTTACCTCACAGCAACGCAGCTACTTTGTTCGTTAGTTACCTTATAAGCTTGTCTGTTTGTGAGTCTTGTTTATGATATTTTATTTGTGTCCTTGCAGCTTTGTTTACTGAAACATATTTCTTATGATCAGTATTAAATTGCGCATCTCTCAGTACCTCAAAGCAACGAAAATAATGACCCACTCATTAAGCAGTTAATCTCCATGTTCTCGTTCTGTTTCATTAGCACTGCGCAGACAGTGTGGAGCCATGTATTACTTTTGAACAATTCTATCTACCGACTGAACATCCAGGCTTTGTGGAGTTTCTTCTAATTAGTTTGAACTGCTGATCGCAGGTGTGAAACAGAAGCCATTTAATTTACTTGGTAAATGTAAGAGAACTTGATTGAAGAAAGATTTTCAACATGCCCGAATCATCTCCACAATGGAGTTTATTTCCGTTAGTCTTTCAACAGTATTTTGCTACAAAGACAACATAAATGTTATCGCTTTGGCTATCCATTTATTTTACTTAGGTATATTGTTAATAATTAGCATAGTTATTATTGTTCTTTGGTCAGTTTCTACAGGTTTTCTAAATGTTATTTACTAAAAATAAAAAAAATCTCTCACCCCCCACAAAAAAATGAATTGAGGTTTGTATCGAATCGTGGGTCAAAAATCGTGATACAAACCAAATCGTGAGTTTGGTGTATCGTTACAGACCTACTGGTCATCCACGACAGTGGATGTTGTCTACCGGCTCTTTAGGCCTAATCACCTGATCTAAAGCTGCAGTACAGGCCTGGCAGATCATCACCAGGGATGATACCCAGCGTCTGGTGATGTTGATGCATGCAAAGGATATGTGATCAAATAGCAACAATAATTACTTTTTTCTACATTATGTTGCACTGTGTAATGTCTTTTGGTGCCCGAAAATGTGAGGGACTACATAGAAAAGGTTCTATGATTTCTTTGAATATACCCACAAGTAAACCTTCCGTCTAAACCTTCCGTCTAGACCTTCAACCGAATTGTCCTTGTCTTCTTTAAAACTGAAAGCACTAGAGTACAAAACAAAAATATCAAATGAATGAATTATGGTGTTTCTTTATTTCCTCTGACATCATAGTAGCTAACGAAAAATGTACGTTAAAGTTTAAAGTTTATTTTAACATGAAAAAATAAAAATAACAGCATCAAATGTTTAATACAGAAAAGTTATTCAAATTCATTGTCCCCGATAACCAACCTGGGTGGATAACCCCTGAGCCATAAACCTAAACCTAACCCCTAAACAAAACATGTTGTTCAGGTTTGACTATTTTTGTAGGGACATCAAGAACACAGACATTGAAAATCTTTAGTTAAACTGAAGAACCATTTGGAAGAATGCAAATCCAATATCGTAATTATGAACCTTCTCTGAACAGTACAGTGACCTCTAAAATAGATATTCTTATTCATGACATTAGTGTATACTCTCTCAAACCCCAGTATGGACATCTAATGCTATTCCCTTTACCCAGCATCCTCTCTGCTTCGTCACTAAGTGGTAACAGACGTCAGCCTTTTCTTGCTTCAGTCCATTTCAAATGGAAGGAGAGTCTGCAGTCTTTATTTATCTAACAGAACGAGTTTTAAAGCCAAACATGAGGTCATGGAATATTTTCGCCCTGAGGAATAAATGACTACAATAAGACATCAAACCCTGTTTAAGTATCCCTACAAAATATGAGCTGGTGAGGCCACTCTGAGACGAGCACTGAGGGATCTGTCTGGTTTTTACACAGAAACATTTTCAGCAGATTACCGCTGGTCTCATGAGGTTCCAATTAAGACCTCTAACTATTTGGTCACATCCAAGTCTAACACGGGCCTCTTCCATTCTACATGGCTGGCATCCCAAATTAACCCCTTGTCCTACTATGGACCCTAATCAGATATAATGCACTATGGAGGCTCTAGGGGGTGATTTTGGACACCAATTTTGAGTTTTCTGCTGTAAAAGATGCGAGGAGTTGCTATGGAACATCACCATCACAAATTCACAGATAATTATCACAAAGTCTAAATTTTTCCAAAGAATTATAAAACTGTTTAGTTTAACTGATGACACCATTTCTATCTAAACATCACATTTAATTGTATAAGTGAGGTAAACTGTGATTAACAACGTGTTCCTAGTCATCTGTCTTACCAGAGCAGAAACAAAGTACCTCTTGTAGTAAAACAATCTATATGGTTGTCATTAGGACAATCATAATTCAATTTTTATCCAATGTGTCTTCAAGGTAACTAGCAGTGTTAACTCCTACAATCAGACAAAGTGCATTACACTAAACCTGTGTTCCCTAACTGCCTCTAACCAGATCCCTATCCCTGGTCCAAAATAGTGTACTTTAAAAAGAGTAGGGTGTCATTGGGGATGCAGGGGGAGCCTGGTTTTCCTCACAGACGGCTGTAATCTCCAGGCCCTGCGGAGGTGAACAAGGACTTTGATGTTGCTTATAAATGAATAGGCTGTACTTCCTGTTACCAGCCCTCTAGTGACACACCGGCCCCTTCCACGTTCCCCTTTAACTCCCCCAACTCAGTCACCTGTGAGGAACACTGCAGACACACGCATATGCTCACACAAATTCTTGTGGTACTATACTTCAGACAACGTATTGGGACCAAAATGCATATCCATTCAAAATCTGATTTCTTTAACCCCTAACACCAAAACCCGGTTAGTCCCTGGATGGGAGACCAGTGCTGCTGGAAGTGGTGTTGGAGGGCCAGTAGGGGGCACTCCTCCCTCTGGTCTAAACATCATTCCCAACGCTCCAGGGTGTTTGGCAGCGTGGGTGAAACAGGAAACTGATCCTAGAGCTAAATTTGGATTGACGATGGTTAAAAAGATCACACCAGACCTCTAAACACACAAGAATTGTGCCATTCCATGTTTCCAACATGACAGTCACTAAAAACACCTTCTCAACGCGTTCTGTACGTCACAATAAGTTTCCAAATTATCTGAGGTCTGCGTGGCATAGTGGGCTAAGTCGCTGTATTGCAGGACAGTCTACGTCATGATAGTCAGTTTTTCGAGCTGCCTGAGATTTAGGGCCAATAAGCTGAATCACCTAAAATGCCACGTTGCTCTGCAGATTCCTTCTGAGCAGATCGAGCGCCTGTAAATTAAATCACAGAAGTATAGTTGGTAAGCGTAATCATCCCGTACATGATCTGACTAAAGGCTTCCATGTTGGATGAGCATTTCTAAACAGACAAGTTCTCACAGGGCAATAGGCACGAGCACTCAGAGGTGGACCAAGTACTGAGTAAAAGTACTTTTCTGAGTTACTCTGAGTTCACAAGTTTGGGGAAGTCCCTACTTAAGAACAAATTGACCAGGTAAAAGGAGTTCAAATCTTACCGGTGACCATGATTGATATTTCCTTTACTCTTTCTAATTGTTTTATACGTTGCTGTCAAGATATGAACTCCATTTACCTGATCAATTTGGTCTTAAGTAGGGACTTCTCAAAACTTATGAACTCAGAAATGTACTTTTACTCCAGTAAATGTCCACCTCTGCACACACTTTATTTTATTTTTTTATTTAACCTTTATTTAACCAGGTAAGCACGTTGAAAACAATTCCTCATTTGAAACGGCAAACTGGCCAAGATAAAGCGCTGAGGTGCAGAAGACAGTTACAAATGAATAACCCAACAATGAAGTAGAGAATAAAAATAATAAAAACTAGATTACAGTGTCCAGAGCTTCAGATCAAACAATTAACAATTTGTCCAGTTAGTGCAAAAAATGTGAGCATATGGAGGTAGATATTTACAGTACAGTCACAGGTCAATATATTATACAGACAAATTCTGTGACGTTTACTTCCTTAACGTCAAAGCATTTATTTTCCAATGGAAATGTTTCCAGAAGTTTCAATCCTTTCGTTCCAATGAAAGGCAAGATGCATTAAAATGCAATTTTTTTTGTTGAGTATGAAAGCATGTAAAATGTTAATACAATACCATTTCAAATTCTGGTTGATGATGCTAGAATTAACTGCAGACCTTGTAAGGACATCTTTACATTAAGGACATCTTTACATTAAGGACATCTTTACATTAAGGCTGTAACCAAAGAGTAAAAGTGCTGGACACAGTGCTATACCATTCTTAAGAATTTTATTCAGTATATCAGCTACATATTTCCATAATTTTGACAGTTTCACAATACCAGAACATATGCATAGTTCACTATTGCAGAAACAGAGCATTGTTGACATTGCTTATTGTCTGAAAGTTTTATTTTAAATCTATACTCAAGAGTAAAGTAAGTCCGGTGTGCAAATTTAAAATGTTATCAGTTGATGGGCAAAATCCTTACAAGAATTGAAAATATTGCTTCATACCGTGGGCCAAATAATCCATACCTGGCTCTCCAGATCTCACAACCTTGTAACAGGTAGAGTAACACTAACCCAGTACCCACAGGTAGAGTAACATTAACCCAGTACCCACAGGTAGAGTAACACTAACCCAGTACCCACAGGTAGAGTAACACTAACCCAGTACCCACAGGTAGAGTAACACTAACCCAGTACCCACAGGTAGAGTAACACTAACCCAGTACCCACAGGTAGAGTAACACTAACCCAGTACCCACAGGTAGAGTAACACTAACCCAGTACCCACAGGTAGAGTAACACTAACCCAGTACCCGCAGTGGAAAGTAATGACATTACAGGTAGATGGGAACCTAGACATACATTCCATGGTACACCATAGGGCTTCATAGTTATACAGAGTTTGAGATGAAATGGGGATAGAATACGATTTTGTCAGATCTTGAAACGATCTGAGGTCCTGTTGATTAAACATATCATTTAGATTCTATGTTGCTTGCTTGGCCCATGTTGGATCCTGACAGAAGTTATTTGTTATTCCAAAGAAGTGACTGGAAATGAAACTTACAGAATACAGAAAGGTGTTTCTCAAAATTGGCATCAAGCCATCAATGTGTTGCTTACAATAGAGCCCATATGCAACAATGAAGTCTTTTGTTTCACAGCAGAGAAAGGCAGATCTTGAATTCTAATAGGTTGGGAGAGTGCATCTTCTAAAGAACGCCAAGGCACGTAGGCAGAGGGATCCAACCATATTTTCACAGCTCTAAGCTGTAATGCTAAATAGTAATATCTGAAATTAGGCAAAGAGATGTCGCCCAATATTTTCAGCCGGGTAAAGGTAGATAAACTAATTTTAGCGTTTATTATTCCAAATGAAATCTCTATATAAAAAGCATCAATGAACACATTTCCCCATTCGTCTGCCACATAGTCAGATCATGTACAAGATGATTAGCGGTGGTCTTTTGACTACTGACCTCTGACAGATGCAGGCCAAGAGGCAGTGATTGCTGAGATCCTGACTGAAGAGAGAAGATTATGTTTAGGGTATATGATGAGGGTGCCCTTGTTTAGGTTGTACCTGGTAGGTTCATTGACGATTTGTGTGAGGTTAAAGGCATCAAAATTAATTTGTATACTTTCTGGCATGTTGAGGATATCCCAGTTTAGGGGATAAGTGGGGGGAAACCAATTCAAATAAGGTATATAGGGCACAGCTAGGGTTTGACAGTGTTCTGTAATAGGCAGCTACAGTGAGACTTATTTCTGGAGAAATTGATTTTTAAGAGTAGCAGCTCAAACTGGTTGGGCACAGATAGGCTAACAGAGCTCTGTAGGAAATTCTTACTGAAGATTGCCACTCCCTCTCCTTCAGCAGTTCTGTCTTGTGGTTGGAGATGGATATTTGAGAAATTTTGGGTGGATTTGCTATGCTAGGATTTAGACATCTTAACTATATCAGGGTTAGCTGAGTGTGCGAGAGCAGTGAATATATCGATTTTAGGAAGTAGGCTTCGAATGTTAACATGCATGAAACAAAGACATTTATGGTATCAGAAGTCACTGAATTAGTACCTAGACAGTTTGGGAATCAATGGGGGTTACAGGGCCTGGGCTTATCTCTACAGGGGCAGGTAGCTGGAGCCCTAACGTTTTGATGAGGCGGCTGAACCGTCACACCCCCCCCAGCTTCAAACACTCCACTAATACAGGACCTAACAAACCCTTAGTCCAGCTAGCGACCTGGAAAAAACGAGAATGGGCAAATCCAAAAAACAGAAAGAATAAATACTAATTAAATTCAGACCTGGGTAGCGTGCCCCGTTTAAATAAATTTAATTCCAACTGATGGACATTTGTTCCCTGTTGTCTTCGAGGCCTCGTTTTGTTCCCCCTAATGACAGAAAAAAATGTAGATGAAACAGAAGCAGTTATGACTATTAGAGCTTCAAATGAACCGGGTGGTTCAGTGTTGAGCGGCCCAAATGGCACCCTATGGCCTATGTAGTGCATTACATTTCTATAGGCCCTGGTCAGAAGCAGAGCACTATTTGTATGAGCAATGTGGCATTCTGGGTAGAGCACAGCTACTGACAGGCAGTCATTGATCAGCCCCTACACCTAGGTTTCCCAGCATGCTCGGTGTGCAGACATTTAACCAGGAAATCCCCAGCACTTCCCAGTCTCTCTATCGTGCTCTCTGTGTCTCGGCGTCTCTGGCTTTCTTTTCTGACTGTCTCTTGCTCTCTCTCTAGATTGTGCATCTCTCCATCTGTCATCCTCTCTCCATCTGTATGCACTGTCTTCACATTCTCTCCATCTGTATGCGCTGTCTTCACATTCTCTCCATCTGTATGCGCTGTCTTCACATTCTCTCCATCTGTATGCGCTGTCTTTAAATTTTATCCATCTGTATGCGCTGTCTTCACATTCTCTCCATCTGTATGCGCTGTCTTTACATTCTCTCCATCTGTATGCGCTGTCTTTATATTCTCTCCATCTTTATGGGCTGTCTTTTATTCTCTCCATCTGTATGCGCTGTCTTTTATTCTCTCCATCTGTATGCGCTGTCTTCACATTCTCTCCATCTGTATGCGCTGTCTTCACATTCTCTCCATCTGTATGCGCTGTCTTCACATTCTCTCC
>JACXGM010037057.1:0-11214 GCA_016801145.1 Umbra pygmaea
GTGTGTGTGTGTGTGTGTGTGTGTGTGTGTGTGTGTGTGTGTGTGTGTGTGTGTGTGTGTGTGTAAGGGAGAGCAGATGGGACAGTAAGCAGCAGTCCATCCGCCTGACACATCACTCCAAAGCTCCCCATTCCCTGCCCTGTGATTGGCTGGCTAGCTCCACAGTGAACAGTATAGAGCACGCCCTCTCTGAGGTCTTAAGTGATCTTCTCATGCTGGATCTGATAGTAACAGGCCTGAGAAACACACACACACACACAGAACATGTATAAGTCATACATAGATTACTACAGTATATTCTCTATAAAGCAGTCTGTGTTTTTTTATCTCTTCCAACATCGGTGTCCAAAATATCTACCTAAACATCTATCTAAGTGACAATGGAACTCCACATTATCAACTGCTATTCTTTGGGCCACAAGTTAGTTTTGATTTAAAAATCTGTGAATCTGTGAACCAGCTCAATTTCAAAACCTGCATTCATTAACATGACTATGTGCACTTTAATGATACATGCCATATAATGTGTATGTGTGTGATTGTGTAAATACCTTGAGTGTGGTGAACATGATACCATGTTCTCCATGCTGTACACATGGGTCCATCAGGTCTTCTATCAAACTGACCTCTGACCCCAAGTTCCTGATCCTGAACAAACAGATATACACACACACACACGTATGGCTTTGAGAAAAAGCCTGGATCTCTGTGCATGTCTGAGGAACACGGAGAAGCGTTTGTTTCTACAATGTTTGTGTAGTGTTTTCATTGACTCACCGAGCACGAAGGACCACATAGAGGAAGACAGGAAACAGGTCATCCATTGACCACAGAAAGTTGTCCTTCAGAGACGACACCACTTCCTTTGTGATCTCCTCAAATGTCAGCTGTATGACCTGCAGCTTGTCAGACGGGGTGAACGTTGTGCTGAACACAGACAAAAACCGTGTGTTAACGCAAAAGTCCAACATGCATCTGTGAATCTAAATGTAAATTGTGTCTAAAAGTAATTTGCTTATTAATAACGACCAGACAAAGGCTTCTGCCCTGGATAAAGCCTACCTTATCTGCTGCAAGGTCTCTGTTGCTGAGGCAAAGCAGGCATCCTTAGTGCTGGATAAAACCTAGAGGAGAAATGGTCTGTCTTACATCTACTTAACAAAATACTAGACACACAAGAGGACATTGTGCTGCCATGCATCATATACCTCCGTCTTCTCACCAAGAACCGGGACCGAAACCGGCCAATACTTCCTGAAAGCAAAAGAAAGGAATCACATCCAGTTTAACCACATCAAGTTACTTTTGTGCGTTTTAGGAAATAAAGTTTTTAATAATTTTTTTTACAGATGTTTCTTTTGTTTTATTCAACAGTAAAAAAGCTACATAAATCCTAAAAGAGTAGAGGGCTGGAGTGAATGTCATGCTGCAATGGTTCGTGTACCCCAGATGGAGGGTAAATTACTGTGAAGACGGAGCGAGCGGTGGAGCCTCTCCGAGGAACGTGACTTACTGTTGCACTCCCAGGAAGGCGAGCAGGGCCATGTCAGGCTGCTTGTTGAGGCGCAGGACGCACTCCCAGTACACGTCGTCCTCCCGCTCCTTCTCCAGGGCGTACAGCGTGAACAGGGGGGGGTAGAGACGAGGCAGCAACACAGGCAGCAGCAGAGCCGAGCTGCTCACCACACGTCTGCCAAAAACACACGCGTGCACAACAAATGAACATGGAATATTCAGGTGCTTAAGTACTTATTTTCCCATAGAAAACAAAAAACAGTGACATATGGTCTTTTACAGCAGTCATATTGTAATCTTCAATCTCATATTGTAATATTCCATCTCATATTGTTTTGAACATAATCTTTCCTGGCTAGATCCATCACTTGGTTGATGATCTGGTCGCTAAGTGATGGACGTTAGTCCCACTTCAGACACTGCATTTCTTTACAGACTAAGGACATGCCGATTCAGAGAATGTTTTGGCTTTGACATTTCAGAAGCGCTAGTGTACAAATAGAAATATACAATTATTTTAGTGGTGTCTAGAAGACAATGAGTTCCACTGATACACAACTCCTACAATAGCCAGAACACTAAGGCCTCCAACCAGGGAAGATTGTATATACAATGGTCATACCCAGGTTTGGGGGATTCTAGCTGGGTGTCTTTCGAGTCGTTCGTGGCTGGGGAGTTATTGGACGGTTCAGGGATCGCTCCACCCTCCTCAGGCAGATCTGGGAAGAGAAACCTGAGACAAATATAAGCATTACATATCCTCACGGGTGTAGATTACTACTCAAACAATAAGCATTACATATCCTCACAGGTGGAGAAGACAACCAAATTACACACTCAAACAGGAATGGACTCTTACACAGGTTGTATATGGTAGTGCTGGAAAAATGAAGTACCCCTAATATCACAGTGCGAGCGCACACAAAGACACACACACATACCTGATGATCTGAAAGATGCGGGATAAGTATGACATGATCTCGTTCACAGCCTGCTGTAGGAGGCGTCGATTGGCCCCTACACCCACATAGGTCATCCGGTAGACCGCTACAAGGTTCTCCAGAAGCCTGCCCAAGGGGTGCAGTGGCGTGTCACAGGCCTACGGGAAGGGGAGTGGTGGAGAAGCATGGATGGAAGAAGGTGCAGGTTTTAAAAAAATTACGTGGATCTAACGGATCGGATAAAATGAACAAACATTGAATGAAAAGCAAAGGTTTGTTCTAGATTTGTTCAAGTTAGGTAGATACTATGGTTGGTTATCGAGAACCAGTTACTGTAATTGTATCGGTTTCCGAGTCAACTGATGTTACTGGTATCTAAATTGACGTTTAATTTCGGTTCCATTTTTTGGCACATGACGCTGAACGTAACAACACACTGCCATCAAGAGTCCAGCGTAGGCATCTCCACATGCACGTGATGTCACTCACTAAAACACATCTTACTTGTCATCGAATGAGCAGTGTTTTCTCAGCAGGTATGACTGCGATACATAAACTAACTTAGCTATGATAACTATGAATGAACACTATGACTAATAATGATAATTGAGCTTTAACTAGCCTATCGAGTTAGGCTAATAGTAATGCTATCTAGAGTGAGTGAGTGTAGCTACAGTCAGGGGCGTCGGACTGGGGGTAAAACCAATACTGATTACCAGGGCCCAAAGGGGAGAGAGGGCCCTTAAAGTCTGGAATATATTGGGGTTGAGGAACATGGGGGCCCATCACGACTGCCTGTGCATAGGGCCCAGGATCTTGTGCTACACCGCTGGCTACAGTACATTAATTCATAGCGTGACCTGCTTGCTCACTAAGCTAAGCGTCAGTGATTGGCTAGCTAAATATTATCCTGGAGCAGGTGAGCATAACGTTATGAAAAGCTTCATGTTATCTATGTAGAAACATTGGTTAGGTATTTACATTAATGCTTTCTTCATTCTCTACTACCACAGACATGGCTAACATTACTTAGGGCATCTCATTGGTCATTGTTGAAAAGTGAACAGGTCACGCATCCTTTTTCTTCACCTTCGTCTCATTTCGACAACCATCAGCTGTGCAGTCAGATCATGCCAGTCCTTTTACACTGGCAGCAAATGGTAAACTAACATTTGAGAAAGTGAAAAAATGTCACAGGGCTGTGGTGAATGTAGTGTAAAGTATAATTATCCTTTCTCAAATGTGGACTCTTACGTTCAGGTAATCTAGGTTCTTATTTCATTGCTTTCAGTTTTATTTTTGAATACTATCCCATTACATAAAAAATAGTATTTATTTTAATATTTATTTAATCCGAATTACATAACTGAATTATATTTAATGACCATTGATGTGTTTTGCAAACAGTAAATACAAGTCAAAGGATGCATCTGTGTACCTGGATGACTCGATCAATAACAAACCTTTAAAACAAGAAAATTCTAAGCATTTGCTATTAAGCATGTTTGCTATTTTTTTATCAAGTATCGGTTTAGGTATCGCTATGGTATCAGTATCATTTATGAGGTATCGCATAAAGCAGGGTGTCTGCAGGTTCGATGAAATTAAATTTAAGACTAAGACTTTTTTAAAGCCACTCTTAAATGCTTTTTAAGACCAATATCGCATTGAAAGCACCGTCAAAAAAAAGAAATACCTGTGATTAGTCAGGAATTAAATTATAATGCATGCTGAAGGAGGATTATTTATTCTAGCTTGTAGTATTACTAAATAATATCATTTGTGATGAAAAAAAAACATATTTAAGACCCGGGACATGTTTACCTAATAATATAACTTTTTAACAAATCTGTGGACTGCAGGTGAAAAGTAGTTATTTTTAATAATTCTGGCGTATTTACATGGTGTTTTTGTATACAACAATTTTCATAAATATGCATGGTCCCTATCAAATAAACCAATAAATAACTAAATAAAACGAATTCTGTTTTATAAAGAATGGTGCATGATTAGGCTATAAAAACTGTTTTCTACAAACCTGTGCACATCTAAACTAGCACTAAAATGAGCCAGAAGTTAATTAATACAAATGTTGATAAATACAATAACTATACCATTTAGTACTAAAGCCAATGTGATATCATTACAAATTCCCCATAAATTGATGACTGATAATCTTGTTAGAATTAGACATAATAGCTTTACCATCTGCTGAAGTTAAAAAAAGGGCTAGCTAGCAGGATGATTTTTCACCAGTATATTGTTACCATAGAAATAGAATGGATAGAAAGGCTATTGAACTGCTTGGCATGGTCATTCGATCAGTACACAACACGTGCCACTAACGTGCCATGGTGACAACACATGGCTGCTGCTCTGACCATTCTTATACATTGATTTGTATTGGAATGGCCTTTCTATACATTCCATTTCTATGATTGTGACTCACTCTGTGGTTTGTTCTAATGTTGACTTATATGGTGGCTTAAGTCGTTAGCCAATATACTGTGACTGACTGTGTGGTTGGTTCCCATTCCATACTATGTTTTGCAACTCTTGGATGAAGGGATGGTGTTGACCATGTATTTTAGTGAAGAAGAAATTCAATTTTGCACTGTGCTGCACACTGACCTGTTTTTGGATGTCGGGAGCGAGAGTTGTAAGGCGCACTCATAGTCTCTTGCATTGGAATGCAATGTCTGACTTTGGTGAGGGTGACCAGCGCAATAGTTCGTTTGAATGTTTGGATTTGATTAGAAAGCAATGTCTTTCAATTATATTTGCAAATAAGTTATTTATATTCAGTATATTTAGTTTAAAAAATTAACACTTTAAGCATATCTTATTTTCAATTTTCCCTGCAGCATTTTTATGTAAACATGATACACTGTGCCTAGTTAAGTCTGCTGTAAAATCGCTACCAGCAGTTCAAACAAACGACTAAATGGAGGTAACTCCACAAAGCCTGGCTCAAAATGTTGCTCAGAGAAATAGCTATGGCTTCATTGAATAAAACACAATGTAACAAAATAGCATGACTCGCAATTTTTAAAGACCTTGGAAAACCAGATTTAAGACTTTTTAATACAATTTAGGCCTTATATTCAGTAAAACTAAATTAGGACTATTTAAGTATCTGCGGCCACCCTGAGAATGTATTGACATGATTAAAACCCATACGACCATTTACAAAAACACACGGATGTGACCTTTTTAGTGTTTTCTCACCAACACTAAATGAAATAATAGAAAGGAAATCACAATGACAAGCTATCAGATATTTCTAGATTTTATATACCCCTACTGAAAGTGTTGTCTGTCAGACAGGTAGATGCTGTATGTTACTTAAACCGACATTTACGTACACACAAACACACACACACACACACACACACACACACACAATGCACACGTGATGCTGCTTGGGTCCATCTGCTGGTGGGATTAGGAGGGTTAGCGGGTCACATGGGGGGTGGATTCACCTTGATGAGGTACTGGTGGATACTGTTGTACTTCTCCATGGTAACAGGGCCCCCCTGTTGCTGAGGGATGAACTCCAGGCTCTCCAGGGTTCTGTTTTGACTCCGGCTCAGGTTCAGCTCTGGGCTGCAGCACACACACACACACACACCACCTACGTTACTGTGTGCTCTGGTACCCTGGTTCTGTTTTGACTCAGGTTCAGCTCTGGGCTGCAGCACACACACACACACCACCTACGTTACTGTGCCCTCTGGTACCCTGGTTCTGTGCTGCACGCCTTCAGCTAAAGGCCCAGTGTGTTGCACATGTTGTTATCATTCGCATTCACACCAAGTCTCCTGGACTGACAGACATGATCTTGTAGCCGCTGAGGTGCCATCGGTAGATTGTTATAAAGTTGTTGTCACATTAATTTTGGTTTGAGCCTGATGTTGATGTTGTGAGTTTGGAAGTGGAGGTTTTGATCCGCTACAGTGGTTATCAAACCTCTCCTGGGGACGACTCCCATTTGTTCCATGTATTAGAAACAAACCGGAGCTAGCACACCTGGTAACTTGTCATCTAATTATAAAGCCCTTGACTGCTTGATGCCCTTGTGCTATTTCAGGGATACTAGGGCCCTATAAATCGTTCTAATTTTTATTCCAAACTTTGTGATATCCATTAAATATTTTTGTGATTCCACTTTCATCTCACACTTCCATACAAACATCCAAAGCTAGTGGTTCCCAAACATCTTTGGTTACAGTACCGAAACATATAATACAAGGAACAGCTGGGGTTTCCCCAGGTGAGGTTCGAGAACCATTTCACTATATATGTAACATATAACCTCAAATACCAGCCCCTCATTTCACACTGGTGGAGCCTGTGACATGGGTGCATGCACTTTGGATTACACTGTGGAAAATAGGGTACCAGTACTTTTAGAAAATGTAAAGTTGTAAAAAAGTGTAAAAAATCCCCAAAAAGGCTAATTCAAGAAAGTGCTGCACTACTTTGTTATCATAATACCTGGTAAATAACGATAACAGATTGTTTTGGAGTGCGATTTCCCGGTGCCCTGTACCTGTCGTGGATCTGCCTCCTGCTGGCGGTGAGTGATACAGCTATATTCTCCCAGGCCTTCTGCTTGTCTCCCTGGCCAGGGGCCTCACAGCCTAAACTCCTCCAACACTCCTCAAACACTGCTGTCCATTTGTCCTCTGCACGCACTGCCAGGCGACCCAGCTTACTGGAGACACGAAGATGATTCATTAACACGGTTAAGTGATGTACACACAAAGTCAATACCACCTCAAGACACAGAGAAAAGCAGTACTTAGACTAGACAGAATGCCTACTGACAGTAAATGGTTTCAATATTAGTGAAAAGTGGCTTACACCACGCCGACACTCTCCTTGTCTGGTCCATAGAGGTTTGGTTTGAAGTAGGAGCCAGTGACCTTCAGGCCTGAGCCCCACTCTCCGTTACACGTGCCTTCAAAGTAGTCACCGTTCGCCATGGTCAGCTTGCCCTGACAGAGAGAGGTGGGAGTGTCAATGATATGTGTGTGTGTGTGTGTGTGTGTGTATGAGAGAGAATTAGTGTGTTTTTATTTTTGTTTAAACTTTTATTAACTAGGTGGGCACATTGAGAACGGTTTCTCATTTGCAACAGCAACCTAGCCAAGATAAAGTCGCAAGGTGACAAAGTTACACAGAAATTACACAAAAAAAATAATAAAACACAGGGTGCAGATACTTGGTGTATACTGTACAATAGTATATGTACAGTTAATGTCAAGGATGTCTAAATTCGAGTGGTAGAGCAATTGGAATGCAAAGTAGCAGAGCAATAACAATGGAATAATTAACACTTGAGGGTACCTGTGCAAATGTAAATTAAATAAATAAATAACAGCCTGTGCAGATGAGTGTGAGCAAATGACCTATAGCGCATTACTACGGCACTAGGGCATAAATGGGGAAAGATTATGTGCCTGAGGGAGAGCATGTACAGTGATCGGACAGTAGCTCTGATAGTCTTAATTTAAAAGCAGTGAGGAAGAGAAAGTTGAAAAGAGAGTATAGGTACAGAACAGAGGGGTTTTGTGTAGAAGTGATTTATAGATGACTTGATACCAGTGAGCCAGCCATCGAGTGTGTAGTGAGGACCAGTCCACTAGTACATATAGACCACATCAAACTTTCTCAGGAGGGTGGTTTAGGCAGTTCTGTAGATGACATCACCAAAGTCTAAGATTGGTAGGATGGTCAATTTTACCAGGACAAGTTTGGCAGCGTGGGAAAAGTTGTGGAATAGGAACCCAATCCTAGATCTAATTTTAGATTGGAGATGGTTAATTCGGGTTTGGAAGAAAAGTGAATAGTCTTACCAGACACCTAGGTATTTGTAGATTTTCCACATATTCTAGTTTAGACCCATCCAGAGTGGTGAGGTCTATAAAGATGGCTGCACAGTACGGTAATGTCTTTTAGCAATGGCAGTTGTAATATCATATAAGACCTTGAACGTAGCAGAGGTGCACACATGACCACCACGGAAACTGGTGTGTGTGTATTTGTGTGTGTGTGTATTAGTGTGTGTGTGTGTGTGTGTATTAGCGTGTGTATTAGTGTGTTTGTGTGTATTAGTATACATGTCCAGTCACCTTCCCACTGAGGGTCCAGTCATCAGAGAACTCTCCTTCATAGGTGGTGTTGTCTTCAGAGAGCAGCACCCCGGTGCCCTGCATCTTGTTGTTGTTGAAGGCCCCCTCGTAGTACAGCCCAAACTGGGTTACTATGACACCCGTGCCCTGGCGCTGGTCATCCTGCCACACACCCATGTACTTCTCCCCTCTGAGGGGAAACAGAGGCACAACATACCCATTGAACTCACGATCTGGGGCTGTATTCATAAAGCTGCTGATTTAGGAACAGGCCACATCAGGGGTTATGAAGTCAGACTTGTAGTCCTAAGGTTGCCGGTTCGATGTTGTTGTGTCCTTGAGCAAGGCACTTTAAGTTGATCCAGGGTATGTCCCTGTACTTACTGTAAAACAGTCTGGATAAGATTGTCTGCTAAATGACAACAATTTATTTTATTATGTATTAACTAGTGCTGTCAAACGATTAAAATATTTTATCGCGATAAATCGCATGTCATAGTTAACGCGCAATTAATCGCACATTTTTATCTGTTCTAAATCTTGATTTCTTTTTGTACCATAATTTTTTTCTCATTTTAATGCTCTTATCTACATGGAAAAGTGGATCGACTTGCTTTGTGCAAATGTTTTTTTTAAAACCACATTGGCATACTGTCTGAAGTCATCCATTGTCGTCTGGCTTTGACGAGGGGGTGGAGAATTTCCATCAGCTGTGTGCTTTGCCATGAAGTGATATTTCAGACTGGACGTGCTGCAATGATAGCTTAGTTCACAATGACCAAACACACAGATCACTTTATTTATTTATTTAAACAGGAAAAGATTAAGAGCAATCGGGCCTGACTCAGTATAGAACTGATTTTCAGCAGGTTCCTGTTCTGCAGAACATGAATACCTAAAACACAACAGAACTCCAAGACCATACAGTAACAAACACACAACAAGCACATAAACCACGATAGTAAAACAAGCATCAGCAGGAGGCCATAAAGCCATCTTAGTGGTCACAGATATACCTGTCCATCAGATGGCGAGCAAAGGTTAGTTTAAATAGTCTTATTGATGTTATAGATCTGATGTGCTGTGGAGTCTCATTCCAGGCTCTAGTGAGCAGAAAAAAGAAAGATCTCAGTCCATAGCAGTTCCTAAAAGCCGGTATAGGGAGAAGTCCATTTGCAACAGATCTCGTAGCGCGTTCGAGCCTTAAACTGAATTTTGGAGCCAGCGCAGTCAATCCTACAATAGTATGTCCATTTAAAATATGATAAAAAAAAGGTTAAAACCATGGCTTATTCTATAGTTCTGAAATGTCAAGGCATTACTCAAAGATAGTGCAACACAGTGGTGAGTCCAGCCTGGAAGCCTGTTGTGAATCTTATCAAATCAAACTTTATTTATATAGCACATTTCCTACAAAAAGTATTTCAATGTGCTTTAACAAACAAGAAAAGCCGTAAATAAATACATTACAGATCCAGACAGTGGAAACAACTTTATGTTTAAAATGCTGTTAAAACAAGTTAATTTAGTCAATAAAAGCCAGGGTAAAAAGATGTGTCTTAAGACCTTTTTTAAAAATGTCAATACTACCTGAGTCCCTTAGGTAATCTGGTAAACTGTTCCAAAGGACAGGTCCATAATGGCTAAAAGAGGCTTCCCCAAAAGTTTTTGTTCTGACCCTAGGCACAACCAAAAGGCCAGTACCAGACGATCTAAGGGATCGGTTAGGCACGTATCTAAAAACCATGTCAGACAAATATTTAGGTGCAAGGCCATGTAGTACTTTAAAAATCAATAAGGCAATTTTGTACTCAATTCTAAAATGTATAGGCAGCCAATGTAGAGTCTTTAGAATAGGTGTTATGTGTTCTCTCTTCTTTGTATTTGAGAGAACATGTGCAGCTGCATTTTGAACTAATTGCAGTTTGCAAATACTCTTTTTATGAAGGCCAGACAATAAAGAGTTACAATAATCAAGTCTGCTTGTAACAAATGCGTGAATTAGCCTCTCAGTATTTGCATGGGATAGAAATGAGCTGACCTTTGCTATATTCCTTAAATGATAGAATGTAGTTTTTGTCACTTGCCTAATATGGGCATCAAAGTTCAAGTCACAGTCTAAAATCACACCTAGATTTTTTGTTTGATGAGTTGAGTGTAAATCTAGGTTATTTAAATGAGCACTCAGTTCCTCTCTTTTGAACCTTTGCACCAATAATCAAAACCTGTATTTATCATTGTTTAGTTGCAAGAAATTTTGTGCCATCCTTACATTGATATCTGTGATGCAGTTAATCAACATATCGATGGGGCTAAAATCATCAGGAGACACTGAGATGTAAAGTTGTGTGTCACCTGCATAGCTGTGAAAATAAATACCATTCTTTCTAATGATAGCACCAAGAGGGAGCATGTATAAGTTGAAAAGGATAGGGCCCAAAATCGAACCTTGTGGTACTCCACATGGAATCTTTCTTGTGTCAGATTTGTAGTCACCAAGGGCAACAGAAAAGTTTCTATCTGTGAGGTATGACTTAAACCAGTTCAAAACCACACCAGATAGTCCAACCCAATTTTGAAGCCTGTCTAATAGAATTTCATGATCTATTGTGTCAAAGGCA
>JACXGM010037058.1:0-11212 GCA_016801145.1 Umbra pygmaea
AGAAAGAGCTTCTTCACCATTACTACTGGAGTCAGAACAGAAAGAGCTTCTTCACCATTACTACTATAGTCAGAACCGAAAGAGCTTCTTCACCATTACTACTGGAGTTAAAACAGATACATTGGGGAGAACAAGTAATGGGAGGAGTTAGCGGCAGAACAACAGAATATAATAATAAGAAGAAGAAGAAGAAGAATGTGTGTTGGATTTGGAGACTATGGCAGCCTTTCAAGCCGCCCCACTAATAATAAATGCATTTTAGGCCATGCTTGTGTATGTAACAAATGACTGCACAGTGTAGGGGTATAATTTTCCCATTTACATCGCTTTTTAGAGTTTTTTTAATATAAAGATACAGTTTTTACAGTGTTTGTAAGTAGATCACTTGAAGGAGACTACATTCTCTTTCATGTGACCACAAATGATGTAGCTAATTATTTATATTTAAAAATCAGAAAAGCGTTGGGAAAATAAATCGTTATTTTATGCAGTGGTTTGTTACATCAACCACATTAAAGACAAACACTGTCAAAGCACCACTGGCCAGTTCCTTATTGCCAAAGCCGTTCCTGTGAAAATCGCAAAAACAGTGTAGAAAACCTCATCTAAATGGATTTATCTGATGTTAAATTATGAAATACACGTTCTACAGGTTTTGCAATCCGATCACTAAACGAGTTCTTTTTTCACTGTGCAATATTCTACACAGTTTTTTTACAAGACTGTAAAAAAGATTGTTGTTAAATGTGGTAACAAATGCTTCACGGCTAAAACGCTCATAGGACTTTTAGTTATTGAAAAGTGATCTCCAGGCAGATCTGCCTTGGAGGCAGAAATCATTTGATTGGTTGATTCAAAACTGAGGGCGGACCTCACATGACATCAGAAATGTGCACATGAGCACAGTTCTCAGTTTTTAATCATATCTAATCGTACACCTAACCTTAACCCTAACCACACTGGAGTGTTAAAATGTAATCCTGTGCTATATAGATATATAAATCATAATTATAAATCAAAATTAAACTTAATGTGAGGTCTGCCCTCAGTTTTAAATCAACCAATCAAATAAATCCTGCCTCTAAAGCAGATCTGCCTGGAGAACACTTTTCAATAACAAACTCCTATGAGCAGCTAAAACAGGGTTTACAATATGTAGTTTTCCAAAACAATAACAAAAGACATACTTTGCATTAAAAAAGCAAACATCACTATACCTATATTATATATATTTCTTAGTTGTGTACTTACATTACCCTTAATGTTTCCACCAACTTTCAAACCCAGAGAAATGTTTTATATAATTCGAAGACACGGGACGTTTAAAAAAAAAAATAGTAGTAAAGTTGCTTAGCCTAGAAATCTAGACGCACCCTAGTGGCAGTGGGGTCAGTCTAGCAACTCTCTGTTGACTTGCGAGCTGGAAAAACCAAATTCTGGTCAGGCCAATCACAAAGTGTATAGAGTCGGTGGGCGGGCTTAACGTAATTACGGGAAAACAAAGAAATGGTTGCTGCTGCTGGCGAACAGAACAGTATTTCGAATCGTCTTTGGCCGCGACACTGCTAGACTTGGAGTTCTTACAAAAGCAAGATGTGTTCTGAGTTTTGCCGACGGGACACTTCTTTGCTCTGGTTGGTTGTAGCACTAGCCTATTGCGTGCATAGGGAATTTGAAAGACAACTGTTTATCCCGCCCCTCGGATTGAGCACTGCCAATGGTAAGTTCCCAGACCCAACAACTTGATGTGGGTCTCGCTTGGCAGGCTACTAGTTGCTCTAAGTTCCAGGGAACCGCCAAACATAACGTGAATAAAGTTATAATATTTTTAACAATACATTACTTTGTCAGTGAACATTTTTTTCTGCCGGAGACGCTAGATTGGAAGGTTGTAATTGACGATGATAACAAAACCCATGATCCCACGCTACTTCCCGACGTCATCCAAGTACATATTTTGCTATTGTTTTGATTGAGAGCCCCCTAGCGGCCAAAAACTACATATTGTACGTTTTAATGCCCCTGACCGGGCTAATGTGGGCGTGTCAGTCGTTTGATTGACAGTGTAGAAAGGCGCCAATAGTTGTGAATGTTGCATTCACAAGTAACTAGTAAATAATAACATGTTTCATTTGAAATAATAAGGTAGCCAAGTAAGTCATCATGCTAACCAGCTCAGTAATTATACCTAATGTCAGCTAGTTAGTAAGCCTTGGCTGCTGAGACCAGTTCGCTGATGTCACTTTATAATCAGCCTTAACATCACCTGGTAAACAACTGATCATAAAACCGCTAACATCCAACAAGCGGGCTAGCTCGCTAATTAACCTAAGAGTGTAGCCAAAATTACCGTCTAACGTCCACGTTGGCCAGGCTTAGTTACCAACAACACCAGCCACGAACAAGCCACCTTGGTAGACAGCTAGTTAGCTACATGTGGTTAACTCGCTGCAGGAAATCACTGTTCGACTAATAAATAAGCAGGGTACCACATAAAGATCACAGAGATCCAGTAAAACAAACAATAGGTGACAGAGCGAACACTTCAGGAAGACATCTACCGTTAGACAGCAGTGTGCGATTTTAACTACAATGCTACGTTATGCTAGCATGCTACGTTAGGCTAACACGCTACGTTAGGCTAGCACCCATGGTCACAGGATAATGGGAGTCAATTCATTCATGTATGAACACCTCACCCCACTTTTCTTCTGCGCCATTTTATCCATCTTCTTCGCAATTCTTATAATTTCCTCCTCCTCTCTTTTACCCATTATGATTATTTGTTCCAATGCGGGCAAGTTATAAAAAAGTGGAATTGTTTTCTACAAAGGGCACTCGGTATACTGCAGCGTTTGGCGGACTGCTGGATCGACCGTCCAGGGGAACAAAACCCACCGACACCTCATCAGACCTGACTAATCGCTCCAAAATAAAGAACAATTAATCGAACTCCAAAGAGCTAATGTATCATAATTTATCGGTCTATATTTATTAAAATGTTACCAAGACAATACGATTCATTCGATTACTTAATAATAAAAAGCATTGCATGTATTGTACAGTAAAGCATATCTGTCTTTAGAAGGGACGCAATACCAGAAACGGCAACTAGATTGCGCCAAGGTAACAGTTTATTTATAGGTTGGTTCAAAACACAACAAAGTGCGTATCAAACTGATACAATCGAAATGGCATACAAGTCTTAAATGACAAAACATAGTTCAAAATAATACTTCTCGTATCCAATATGTTCTCAAAATTATACATATTTTAATGACCGGAGAGAGTGTATTTATTCAGGACATGTAACCGTGGCATTTTGACTAATAAAAACAATCGAATAATTGTCAGTCACGACACTATGCTGTCGTTTTTATTTATTTCTTAGCCAACGTTAGTATTGCAGAGGTCTGGGTATTCCAGAACTCAGGTTTACGTGACATAACCGGGTAAATTTCAGGGTAAGTAAGCGGATAACCTCGGCTTTCGGTTCCAAAAACTGAGGTAACTTTCAGGGTATGTAAGTTGCCATAGCAACTCACTCCGGAGCAGGTTATGTTCAGGTTATGTTCCACTCTTTGTTTCGGAGAGGTTACGGAGCATGGCGCGCCCTTTTGAAAATGACATAAGTGGATGTCGAAGCACAGATAATACGAAATATTATCTGCCGTGAGAGGGTGATAAGCAGACCCGGATTAAGAATTCAGAGGCCCCTGGGCACAATGACTTGATGGGCCCCCCACCCCACCCACACAATCAAGTTTTTGAATTTTTTGTTACTATTTGCTGGTAACACCCATAGATTGTATAATTACTGGATGGAGCCATGTGTGACATGACCAATTGGTTTGTTAAGATCTGATTTGGTTCTTCAAAATTGCCGTTACGGGTGCAGACATTTTCCACCACCGCTCTGGAGATTTTCCTGTTGTACATCTGCTGTTCTGCTGTCAGCCGCCCAGTGTCTGAAAATGGTTTTATGAGCCAGTTCTGTAAGGGATAGGCAGAGACTCCTAGGATATAGTAGCCAACATTCACCCCATCAATATTCTTGGTGTATGCTGGGAAATGGTTGCCACGGCTGGCCAACTCCCACAATGTGGACAGTCTCAAGACCCGAGCGTCATGCAAGCTCCCAGGCAGTCCACCAAATACATTCCAGAAATGTCCCTTTCCATCTACAACACCTTGAAGGATGATGGAGTGCCAGCCTTTACGGTTGAAGTAGTCACAGTGGTACAATTGTGGTGCCATGATGGATATGTGTGAACCATCAATAACACCAATACACTGCGGAAGTCCCCACCTGTTCTCAGTGTAAACTGCCATTTCTTCAAACTTCTGTGGGTCTGGGAAACGAATTTGTTCTGGTACTAACAGTGTCTCAGCAGCAGCACAGAAATCTTGCACACACAGACACACAGGGCCGAATTTACTAACACTAGCGCAGTTTGCGCTGCGTCTGTTTATGCGCATTCGGTAATAGCGCACGCTATGCTTCCACATTTAGCGTAGTATTTATCAAACCCGATACCCATTACGCAATCAGCGCATACTCCGCCCTCTATTAGCGCACCTCTAAAAGAGCAAACAATGGGCCCGTATGTATCTATCATGGATCTCCCTACGGGAAAAAGAAAGCGCAAGCTTAAATTTAGTGAAGAAGAAATTAACATCTAAGTGCATGAAGTAACAGCAAACCTGATATATATTACGGGGCAGAACATCCACACCCTCGGAAAAACATCAAATTTCGATTGCCATAACAAGTTAAATCAACTCGTTATCATCTACACGGAGAGAAGTGGAGGAGGTAAAAAGAGGAGAACCAGTTCAGGTCCACCAGAAATAGACATGCTAACTAGGTGGTGCAGCAAATACACGTTGCCGAACAAGTGGAAGTTGTGGACGGCATAGATACTGCTGAGATCTCTGTAGAGAATGGAGGTATGTGTGGCTGGTAATTATACTGTTGTGTTGGCGTTTGGGATATATGCATATGTTTAGCCTATCATCGATATGTAAAGCCAACCGATGTGGTTAAGTAATTAAATAGTGTTAAATAGGTCAATAATCGCAAAATTGCTTATCAAAAATAAAAAACAGATGGAGGCATTTGTCTTTTTTTGTGCCAAGTGTATTTGATGCTATGTTTGAAACTTATTGCTGTCACTGCTGCCATTGATGTAGCTATATTTGAAAACACAGAATAACGCGCTTGCTGGTTTAGACCTGCTTTTAAGAGCCGGTAAATTCCCCCCGCAGAATAGAGGCGCGCTTTTACTGGCAGTCTTTGTAAATACCACGGAATATATAATTAGGCGCACATTACGCGTATCCTCCCACCTTTTTGGGTGGAACTCCCACTTTCCCCATGACCCTCCCACGAACGCATATTGAAAGCGCAACTTGTCTCTTGTCGCTCATGTGGCAGGCAATCTGCGATTTAACCCAAGTGCGCCTGGTTTGTAAATAGCCCGCATCGGTTACGTCCGTCTTTGCGACCAATTAGCGCCTGGAAACAGTCGCAAACAGCTTGATAAATCTAGCCCACAGTTGTTACGCTCACTCCAAACAGATGGCCGACACTTCTGTACTCAGAGCCGGTTGCAAGTTTCCAAAGTGCGATGGCCACCCTCTTCTTTATTGGTACACTCCCGCAGAAGTTTGTGGTGTGCCTTTCCATCATCGGACGAAGTTTGTCGCAAAGGTAGATTACTGTTTCTTCTGACATTCTGAAGTTCTGCACCCACTGTGTGTTTGTGAACCCAGAAACAATCACATCCCACCACTCGGTTGATCGATTGAACTCCCAAACAGATGGTCTGCAGCAGCGATTAGCCAAGAGCTGAAAGATCTGAAACACACACTGTTATGGAAAGACAGTAGGAAATATCAATTACATACTTTGTGCACTGTGCATGGCTGTAAACACATACCAGGGTTTCAATAACTTAAAATGTAAAATTTCACACAAACTGTGTGTGTGTGTCTTTGTGTAAATGACCATTATAGTAGACCATTATAGTAGACCATTATAGTAGACCATTATAGTAGACTCTTTGTGTTCCGTACAAATTTACCCCTAGTTGCACATTCAAACACGACGAAAATATATGTACTGTACTTGCATTTACATTGTATTAACATTATATAATTTATAAATGTTTGTCATTTCGACAAACTGCCTGAAAGAAATGCTTTTGACCAACTTTACATGTTTCCCCCCTCGTGCTAACCTTTCCTTCCCTTCTGCTATTTTCTGAAGGAACCCATCCGACCTCCGATACTTACCTAAACCATTTAAAAACGAAAACGTGCGGGTGTCTCAGCGATAATTTTAGTTGGAAATCGTAAAAATATTTATTCAAAGCGCTATTTAAAACATAATTAAGTAAACAGGGTAAACTGTACGGAAAACCATGAGTGTACTCTACGTATAACTTACCCTTGGGCGTCGTCTTTGAACAACTGTAGATCCATCGTTGTTGAGACTAACTTTTTCCCAATCTTTTCTATTCTTTTTAGCAGTATTTTCTTTTGCTGACTTAAGCTTCTTCCGGCAAACTGCTCGTCTTTTTGCTGTATAAACAGCCACATACCCAGTAGCAAAAACACCATCCCTTCGATATCCTCCATTGTTTTTGTTTGTGTCCAACAACAGTAGACTTGGGTGTCGCGCTCAACGTGACGTCAACGCAGTTTCTTGTAGGGCGGTACCATGGGCGGGACAGAGTACTATCTGCAGTGGAAAATGAACTGAGTAGAGGCAAGTAGAGTTGAGTAGAGTTGTTACGTAGCAATGGAAATGCTTTCAAGGCGAGTAGAGGTGAGGCAAGTAAAGTTGAGCTGGTTCCAGCAATGGAAAAGGGCCATTTGTTTGATGATTGAATGGTAGTAGACACATTACAAGATGCTGTAAGTATTCTGGTATAATATTGGTTGCTTACAAATTACAATTGCTGGTGTATGACCTGTCCAAATATTGACACATGTAGCCTACTACATGTAAGTCGCTTTGGATAAAAGTGTCTGCCAAATGCCCTAAATGTAAATATCAAATGTAAAAGAAAGCAGCTTGTTTTTTTGTTTTTTGATAATTAAAAAATTTAAATTTCATTTAACCTAAAAACTTTATGACAGCCACATCCTGCTTGAGCACCTCCCGCCAATACTGTTTCTCTCCATCTAGCTGCTGCACTAGTTTAGCATTCACAGTCCCGCACTCAGTGACAGATGAGTGCCGAAGCAATGCTAACATACAATTACAATGCTCTGTTCATTTCTCATGCTCACGCACATGTTCGGGGTGTTTCCAGTCAGAAAAAACACTAACAATTTTATTTTTCTTGGTAGACAAAAGCATATAGGCAACGCAAAAAATATTCCCTGTAGATGGTGAATAGGCGATCCAGTTTCTGGAAACTTTTTCACTATTTGGCAGTTGACAGCACAGCTGATCATTAGTAAGGGAGCGCACCTTACCACCCAAGCCCCCATCACGAGTTGAGGCTAGATATTTGCTCTTTCAATTATGAAAGGCAGCAGGTCCACGGCCGATAACAATGTCTCCCCCCTCAGTGGTACAACTGCATCCTCGTTGATTGCCTCCCACAATGTCGGGTCAGACAACTAATTAAACCACTGCTCGCTGCTGCTGCTACCGGTACAACTAGGCTGCTACGCTGCTAACACTAGCCTCCTCGGGTCCCTGGTTAGCTTGCTCATCCTAAACTACCACACATTCCTCACCCCGATTCTCCTACTGGGCCTGGCTACTTTTGAAGAATGTTTTGATCAGTGCTTTCCACACCTTCGCTTGACCAATTATATAATTCTATTTAAATGAATACAAATATCAGCATGCCTTTTCTCTGGTTATACATCGTGTCATTATCTGAAATGTATATTTTTTTCCCTTTGCTTGGGCCCCAAGTGCGCATGGGCCCCTGGGCCCGTGCCCATAATGCCCATTGGGTAATCCGGGCATGGTGATAAGATTTTGGTGATAAGACAGTTTTCGTGTCAAAATGAACATTTGCGGGAGCGTTACTGTTTTACACAAGATTTGTTAATTCATTTAACAAATGTTTTAAAACCACACATATCAAACGAGACACATCGTGGATCAGCGCTTAACACAGAGCACATGTGCATAATTGCCCGTCGTTTTTCTGCAACAGGTAGTTTTTTCTATTGCATAGGCGATGCAGAACATGTGAAATGCAACGGTGTGTAGGGCTGTTCGTACAGTAGCCTACAGTATGTCTTGCACTCAAACGGTTCCTACACACTTTTGTGCAGTTCCCTGAACATAGCTACACCAGTGACAGTTATTAAAGAGGAATTCCACAGAGTGGCAGGTTTGTCCCTTCTATGATATTTAATGAGAGACGATTGTAGTTACATGTCACTACGTAATCTATCCATATACTGTGTAATGCCACAATTATTATATATTTTTTTATCATTGTTTAACTTTCAATTTCAGGGTTCCCAAATGGGTGCATTGATGTAATCCACATTTTCATTAAAGCTCCCTCAGTCAATGAAGGAGACTGCTTGTGTTGTTCTTCACAACATTGCCCCCATGAGAGGTGAGAGGCCCCCCTTTCTCTTGATGAAGATGGCCAAGAGGAACCTCAAGTAAACCCAGTAGACCAGAGATGTCAGGGTGGTACCAGACATGATTTGTCAAAATCACTTTAATTAAAATCAGTTAACAGTCAAGTTTGGATCATTGTTCATTTATTTCTCTATTTCCTGTAATAAAGACATTTGTATGTATTGCTTTATACACCATTCAACCACAATGTCACATTAATGTTAAAATACTGTTTCCCAACTTAAGCTGGAGCTCTAGCATGGAATTTAAAGTATGACCTTTTGTAAAATGCACAAGTGGAACAATGACTGTAAAATGCTGTTTGAAATGGTGAAAGTTGATGATTTTATTAACTAGAAACACAAATAAAAAGTGAAAACATCAATAAATCATACGTTTTAATATGGTACACCTACATTTTACTAAGCCACTTGTGTTGGTAGCTTTGTCTGATGAACTGCCCCCTGGAATCCCATCGACCACAGGTCGACCTTTATTAAGGGACAGTGCCAACTCAGCCGGAGTGAAAGCGGAGGTGGTACCCCGCCTGTTTTACGGGCCTCAGCCTTCTTTCTATTGGCTACATAGAACAAGTAATTACATTAAATACTAAATTACATTGCTTCAGTAACAATTTATTAAGTTAAGAAGATATTACCCTGTTGGAAACTTTTTAATGTTTCATTTCCACTTGGCTCACAGTTCTTTTTATCAGGGATTACACCTGATAAAACGAGAAGCCAATAGTCTATATTACTAGCCAAATATGTACATTACTACAGTAATATTAAGAAATGTATGGAAGGCAAAAAGTAAATGCAAGTCTATTTTTAAAACATGCCCAAAAGATTTTTGCATTACAGTAAAAGGGAAAAATAGCCCATTTATAATTTCATAAACTCACATTTTTACTCTGTCCCAGCGGCGGTCGCTGGATCTTAATTTGGGGGCGCTGGCTCATATTACTGTCCGAACTGGAGGACACGGAACGGTATCACACAGTATCGCACAATGGGTTTGGTGTGTTGCGCACCGTTCCATTCGCTCCGGTCCCGAGCGTAACATGAGCACGCCCTCCCCAATTAAGATCCACCAACCGCCGCTGCGGTCTGTCCGTTATTTTTTGCAAAGCCAACTCTCTTTCTTTTGCTGATTATTATGAGTATTGCTTTTTTAGTAATGATGGTCTTATAGTCTTCATAAGCAAGCATTAAAACCTCCAACTCAGTTCCAATTAAATACGTAACTCAATCAATCAATCAAATATATTTATAAAGCCCTTTTTACAACAACAGTTGTCACAAAGTGCTTTGACAGACACCCGCCCGAGACCCCCAAAAGCAAGCAACACAAGTGATGCACAGTGGCTAGGAAAAACTCCGTAGTAGGAGGGACGTGGGAAGAAACCTAGAGGGAGGCCAGACTCAAGGGGGTGCCCAGTCCTCTTCTGGCTGTACCGGGTGGGGGATCTGAAGGTACACAGCCCATTGTAATAAGGTCAATCATTGTTCAATTATTGTCCAGCAATGAAGATATGATTAGTGGACTGTGACCATAGTCTTTATGTAGCATCAATACAATACACCGAACGGTGGTCTTGCGAAGGAAGTCCGTGAAGCCGCCTGGAGATGAAAGCTGGCATCATCGGGTGGAAACAGGATCATAAACCGCAGTGACATGGGATCCAGCACAGCAGCGGGCCGGGCACAGGAAGGAGACAGGAAGGAGTCATCAGGCCACATGGTCCTGTCGCATGTTCCTAGGGTTTGGGTCCTCCTAGGATGAACATGACATCAGGAACATTAGAGTGGGCATACCTTGGGTCTAGTACCTTCACACAGCTCTGACCCCAAAATGAATATATAAAACCCTAGTCCTCTGGCTCATAAACTATTGCAGCATAACATCTGGGGCTGAGACAGGGGGGGACAAGAAACGTGGTCCTGCACAAGGAAGCCTCTGGCAGGAGCAAGCAGGCATGCTTCCGACCCACCCACATTGCCAAGACCACACCTCCAAATGGTCACCAGCAGACCGCAACCACCGCAGGGGTAGCATTGGAGTGAGGATATCCCAGTAGAGATAGGGGAGCCTACCAGGCAAGCCAGCATGGGCGGTTCATTAACAGTGCCACCATTCTTTTTTAGCCCCCTGGGCCAGACTACACTATACCATAGAACTTACTGACGAGATGAGTCTTCAGCATAGACTTAAATGTTGAGACTGAGTCTGCATCTCTCACATGGGTTGGCAGATCATTCCACCGAATTGGAGCTCTATATGAGAAAGTCCTTCCACCAGCTGTTTGTTTACAAATTCTAGGAACAATGAGGAGGCCGGCATCTTGTGAACGTAATGTACGTGTGGGTATGTATGGTTGCACCAAATCAGACAGATAAGTAGGAGAAAGTCCATGTAGTGCTTTGTATGTTAATAGTAAAACTTTGAAATCAGCCCTAGCCTTAATGGGCAGCCAGTGTAGAGAGGCTAGAATTGGGGTAATGTGTTCCGATTTTGCAGTTCTAGTCAGAATTCTGGCGGCTGTGTTAAGCACTAACTGAAGTTTTTTTAGGGTTTTGTCTGGGTAGCCAGAAAAGAGAGCAT